>JAIGNY010000191.1:0-102500 GCA_020152595.1 Chiridota heheva | reverse complement strand
ACCTACTGTGGTGTAGCGGTTATAATACATGTCTACAGACCACGAGGTCCTGGGTTCAAGCCTGGGTTGGGTAGACACGCCAGTGCACCACGACTGGTTATCAAAGGCCGTGGACATAGACTTGGTTGTCGATGTTATGTCTGTCTGTACGTTGTACCTGTGTTCTTGTCCGGGTCGTATTAAGCGTTTCGTGATAGCATTGTTACTATCATAAGCGATTACGCAGGTGACGACCCCGTCATTGTAATTGTGTGTTCACTCGTCGTCGTAGCAGGGACAGATATTAAAGCTTACGAGTTATCGCCATGCATCGGCTAATGTCCGAGCGCGAAATCCAGGGGCCTGCTGGAGTACCAATGGTGTAGTTCGGGCTAAGTCGCCGGAAAATTTTGTCTTTTCTGTATAAAATTCATGCACTTTTGGACTTTAAAAATTGAATATTACGTACTTAGTAGTATAAGAAAAAGTTATTGATCAACACGTACATTTTCTCAGGGCCTAGAATATATGTTGTCAGGACGATTTAAGCTCCCCGTTGAGCACTTGACACCCTCTCAGAAAGCAACGCTTGGGATGGTGGGGAGCCAAGGGTGGGGAGGGAGCAGCCACCACGCTACTGATGAGGGATAAAACAGGGTAAACATACACTTTATACGAGTGTGCTTTGCCGTTTGCTCATGAACCTTACACTCAACTGCTCAAAGTAAACGAAAAACATTTTTGTTTGGTTTATAGAAATAACTGGTATAGTACAGTAAATGCCCCGACCCGAATCTCTGAGAGATCTGAAAGTTTGTGGTTAAAATCCATTTGAAAAATAGGGTGGTGGAGGATGGGAGTGGGTAAGGGGGGGGGGACAAAGGTTCAATTGTTGTAAAATTATTGGACATTTTGGTAAATTTAATGGAAATTTGCCAACATTTTCCAAAAATGCAAAAAGAAAATTGACATGAAATTCTCGAAAATGATGGAAATTTCACGAAAATGTAAAAAATTTTAAAAAATTGCCCAAAAATCGTTGAAAATTTCCTAAAACTGAAGGAAATTTTGCGATTAGCAGCAATTTTGATGCAAACTTATTTTACCAAGTTTTGAATTCTTCAAAGTCAAATCTAAATTAGTCAAGTCTAATTGGGAAGGGGGGGGGGAGGAATTACCCATGCATATTAATTTTTGACAAATTTATTTTTTGCAGTTTCTTGCAAGAAATAATCTATCGTAATGTATACCAGTATACATGATTCCGCCCTAGGTGTAGGAACATGTTCTTGGAGGGAAGGGGGAATGGGGGCTCAAAAATATACTACATTACTAGTTCAATAGTAAAAAATTGACTTAGTTTCGGAAAATTCCTTTATTTGGGGGAGTTTTTTTTCAATTTTCAGTTAAAATTCTACAATTTTGGGAAATTTCCTTCATTATTGTGTAATTTTTGGGAAAATTGCTACATTTTGAGGCAATTTTCCATTGCTTTTCGGTAATTTTTCTTTCAATTTTTGGCAATTTCCTTAATCTGTTAATTCTCATCTAATTTTCGGGAAATTTCCTTTATTTTGGAGTAATTTTCTTTCATTTTCGGTAAGTTTTCCTCAATTTGGGGGAAAATTTTTCAGTGTTTAGGATAACATCTCTTTCAATTTTTTGGAAATTTTTTTCATTTATCCGTGCCATTTTCTTCAATTTTCGGAATTTTTTTCCAAATTTTTCGTCCGGACAGTCTCCTGTATTGTTGGTCGGTGTTATACTGTGGCTAGTCTCCATGTTACTTATTGATGTCTAATGAAAGAATGAACCAGACTTGTGTCTATGACGATGTTTCCTTTTGATGTTCTTTTTAACAATCGGAGCAAAGCAACAAAGACGTCAGAATGGTAATTGGTGGCACTCTTTCTATATATACATGGAAGGGTCAGTGCGGGAACGTACACGGCTGGAAGATCTGTTTTCAATGATCTTATATTCAATGCAGACTCTCTGTGTGTGGCTTTTCCTCAGAATCGAGATGAAACACAGGTGAAATTAGTAAGTCCAAGCGTTATTCTCTATATCCTGTTTCACCACTCGAACAGTAAAATTTCCGTATTCTGTTACTTTTTTTACGTAGACTTTTTGCGAGCATAGGCCACCATAACTGACCGATTCCATACAAATGCCTCTTCCTCGTTTAGAATACCCATAAGGTGGAGTGAAATCTTTCAGAAAAATAACATAAATGAATCAGTTCACGACGACGAGTGAACACACAATTACACTGACGAGGTCGTCGCTTGCGTATTCGGTTATGATAGTAACAATGCTATCACGAAACGCTTATTACGACCCAGACGAGAACACAGGTACGACGTACGGACAGACATAACATCGATAACCAAGTCAATGTCCACGGCCTTTGATAAACAGTTGTGGTGCACTGGCGTGTCTACCCAACCCAGGCTTGAACCCAGGGCCTCGTGGTCTGTAGACAGGTATGATAATCGCTACACCACAGTAGGTAGATATCAGTTTACGTCTTGCTTCTTTTTTGTTCTTTCTGACCAATTACAACAGAGCAAAGATGACGTCAGTAGTGGCGCTTTTCCAATAACCGTACGGGAAGGTTGTAAGATCTGCTTGGATGACGCGTTTGTCGTAGACCAGTCTATAACCCTTAGTAACGGATTTGATGAGAAGTTGAGAACTCAACTCGGACCGTCTCTCTTGCTGTGCGAATAGCGGACAGGAATGATGAGTTTTTTGTCGTCTTCCCAGGCTTTACCGGTACCAGGATCCACATGATTTACCATGTTGGTAATCGCTTCGAAGTTGACCGATAGATTGGCGTTATGGTTTAACGTGATGCCTCTGACTTCGCACTCCCCTACGGCAACGGCGCTTGTTCTGATCGAGCTTACTTTGTAAGCATAGTTCTTTGACCTCCGGATTATTGGCGCCCCCCTCCCTTTTCCGAAACAAGCTCTTAATAGTAAACTTTTGGGCACATAGAAGAACATTTCCCGAAAATGAAGGAAACTTCCCAACAATTAAAGAAATTTTCCGCAAAATGAAGGAAAGTTCCCAAAGTATGAAGAAATCTTCCCAAATATTAAAAAAAATATCCCGAAAATTTCAACAAAATGAAGAAAATTTTCCAATAAATGAAGAAAACTTTCCAAATATTAAAGAAAATATCCAGAAATGAAGAAAATTTTACGAAAAAAAACAAACTCTGTGGTGTAGCTCCCAGCGCCGTAAGGTTTCTTCAGCTCATCTGTCATGTCGCCGAGAAAGTTGCCGAGGGACGGATCGTAGGATCCGGATCGGTTGGGGTAAATCACGAAATCCGTGACAAATTAGAGGAACCCTTCCCCTCTCAGTCATTCGAAGTAACTGTAGAGTTTGAGGCGGGCGTGAGCCGTGGTATAAGCTGCGTTGAATATGTTCGTGTTGAGCTTTACTTCAACGTACACGTCCGTGTCAACTAATTGGATTCGGGCGGTGAACTCGTCGTTGAACTGCACGTATTTTACTTCTTTCTATCCTTTCATCAAGAGCTTATAGAATTTTTCAAGAGTGTTGACAAAGTCCGTCTTGGTAAGTGTACTTCGCTGTTCGAACTTTCCCCCAAAAGGAGTTGAGCATCAGTTTAGCCAACGCTCCCATTAAGTGGTTTTTCGCGATGTTTAAGAGGTCTAATCGAATCTCTTGGCGGCCTCGTAGTCATTGATGGATGCACCGGAGACGCTGTTCTTTGGTTTCAAAGCCTTCAAATGCCCACCCACTCGCCTCCTGCTTCATTTTGAGAAACGTATTGATCTAAGTCGTGAACAAACCGGCTTCTCCCGTTTCAGGGTCTCTGCTCACCGCGTATAAGACGCTGCAGCACCCTTGTCCCAATATGTTCTATCAATTATGTCAACACTTTTCATAAAACATGTTATCACATCATTCTTGATTTTATTTGGCTTACCTCCCCTACCCCTGATTGGTTTTGTTTGGCTTCCCTTCCCCTCACCCCACCCCTGACATTTTATCTTGACTCCGCCCCCGCTGGTAAGGAGCAAGCAAGTGCAATATTATCATCGTTTTTCATGTTCATGCTGGAATAATGTAGGTTTAGGGTCTAGAAGGATAAAGCATGAATATATCACAATTAAAACACTCAGCTACAGTCCAGTATATTTATTTATATTCACAGTAGGTATTTTCATCTACCTACTGTGGTGTAGCGGTTATCATACATGTCTACAAACCACGAGGCCCTGGGTTCAAGCTTGGGTTAAGTAGACACGCCAGTGCACCACAACTGGTTATCAAATGGCCGTGGACATTGACTTGGTTGTCGATGTTATGTCTGTCCGTACGTCGTACCTGTGTTCTCGTCTGGGTCGTATTGAGCGTTTTGTGAAAGCATTGTTACTATCTGACTATCATAACTGAATACGCAGGCGACGAACCCGTCATTGTAATTGTGTGTTCACTCGTCGTTGTTGTACAGTCCAGTATAGATGGTCATGAAAAAAACCTCTGTGAACCTACACACGACTGTCGTGTGAATAACATTTAGCGGAATTTCTTACACGACCGTCGTGCAAATAGTCACTACCAAGATCCTTCCAGAATGCACCGACCATACACCAATGAGGGACAATTCAGTGAGCGCCACGATTCTTCTAGAATGCACCCACCATACACCAATGAGGCACAATGAAAAATTGAACCTTTTAATGCCACGATCCTTTCAGGATGCACCCACCATACACCAATGAGGGCCAATGAGAAACGCAACCTGATGGAACTTTTCTGAAAATCATCCGCGAGTTAAGTCAATGCGGGAATTTGTGTCATTTAGGCCTATACTATAGTGTATATTTTCGTCCATAATTTTCAAATTCCTGAATATAAAACTTATTTTGTTATTTATATCTGCAGACTGCAGAATACACCGCTGTTCCAGAAGTATACCCCCAAAATGAAGAGGCTACACAGTCTGTCATAATATGCAGAAGTTTGTATTTTATTTTATTGTTTTCCTTGTGATTTCTAAGTTTTTTCTTCTAACGTAAGTAGGACCATTTGTTCGTGTGGGTCTTTTTTGGAATTGGCTACTGGCTATGAGCTACATAGTTGATTATCCTTTTAATTTTGAATAGGGCTGTACGGGCAAAGTGGTGGAGGGTTTAATTGAACTTCGAAGACTTGGGAATGTTTTGTGCTTAAGCTACTGGCTACGAGATCCCAATCTCTAACTTAATCTAAGAACACATATTTATAGGCCATATATAATCGGGCACAGTCTACGAGGTCAGGGTGTAGAAGGGGACACTGGCGTAGCCAGAGGGGGGGGCCACGGGGGCCATGCCCCCCAATCCCATATTTAAAAAAAAATTACACCTATATGCCTATGTATCGTACAGATGCGCATACATGAAATGAGAAAATTGTGAACAATCAAAGAAATACAGCCTCAAATTTGCAAGTTTTTGGCCTAGGAAGTGCCATTTCCGGCAATTTATAGGCAGCATTTATTGGAAAAATTTCGCTGAACGCTACGCGCCAACCCATGGTGGCGCTCCGCTTAGATACTGTCACGGATTCAAAATCATACCAATGTGTAGCCCCCACCCCAAACAAAAACCTGCCTACGCCAATGGAAGGGGAGGCTATTGAGCTACAATCATTGCGTAGCCATGTAGCCTTGTTCGGCAGAGTAACGATCATGACGGAATATTAGCGAACTCGAACATGAGCAAATGACGTCTTGTCCGTTGTACGGGCCTACGCAATCACAGACGCGCAATACCCGGTAAACGGGCCACGGTAGTCACATATACCCATTTTTCTTTGCAACTCTTAGGGGTCTTAGATATATCACAGCCATCAGATAATGGGAAGTTGAATGCTCTGCCTCCTATTAACAAATTTTGGGTCAAGGCCTTCATTTCGAGGCTATCTGCATATGACTTAGTTTTCCTTAGATCCCCTTCTCCCCCGGCTACCCGATTTTGTGTTTAAATGCTTGGATTTTGTATCCGCACAAATTTCGAACCTGTGGGAAGGGAGATCTATCGAAAAATTTAGGAACTCCATTGAGACAGTGGCGTGGTAGGTCATATTTCACTAGGGGCAAGAAAATATTGGCGCCCCACCCCCACCTGAAACAAGCTCATAATAGTAAAACTTTAGGCACATAGAAGAAAATTTCCCGAAAATGAAGGAAACTTTCCAACAATTAAAGAAATTTTCCGCAAAATAAGGAAAATTCCCAAAGTATGAAGAAATCTTCCCAAATATTGAAGAAAATATCCCGAAAATTTCAAGAAAATGAAGTAAATTTTCCAAAAATGAAAAAACTTTCCAAATATCAAAAAAATATCCAGAAATGAAGAAGATTTTACGAAAATGGAAGCAAATTTCACGAAAAATTTGGGAGGAAAATTGCTGCAAAATTGATCAACAAAACTGCCTAAATAAAATTTAAAAACATGAACATTTTCACAAAATGAAGAATTTTTTCGAAAATTTAAGAAATTATCCCAAATACTGAAGAAAGTTTCCCGAAAATGAAGAAAACTTTCCCAAAATGAAAAAAACTTCCCAAAACTTGAAGAAATTTTCCAGAGAATGAAGGAAATTTCTCAAAGTATGAAGAAAATTTCCTAAATATTAAAAAGAATATCCCGAAAATAAAAGAAACTTTATAAAATGAAAGCAAATTTCACGAAAACGAAGGAAAATTCCCTGAAACAGTGAAATTGCAGAAGATTTACCAAACAAAATAAATTTGTAACACGTTCATTATTAGGGGGATTGAAATTGTGGCAACTCCAGGCATGCTATAGAAGCGAAGGCGCCGAAGGGGAAAAGCCACAGGAATTGAGCTAGTAGCGTTTTTTTGGCGTGATTTTGGTAGCAGAAAATTGCTCAAAATTGTGTCAATTTCGAACTAAATTTCGATAAAAGGAATATTATTTTGGAACAAATGTTTAAATGCAGGACCCCATTGACTTGATATTGTGTCTTTAGTTGGGATCTGTATGGTTTTCATCTTTCTGGTATAAGAATAAAGCTTTGAGAAAAAACATTTCGTTGAAAATAAAATGTTTAAGATAGTAAGAGATTAAGAATGTATTTTCATGACAATTTTTGCGCCCCCTGTGAGCATTCGGCGCCCTCTCGAATAGCCTCTACAAACTGTATTCAATAAAATTGTTTGCTCTTCATGGAAGGAATAAATACTGCAGACGAGCTATCGCCATGGGGGTTTCTGAAAATGTTGGTCTTTTCTGTGGAAAATTCATGCGCTTTTGACTACACAAATGAAATATTACTTGCTTAATAGCATAGGAAGAAGTTATTGATCAACACGTAAGTTTTCACAAGGCCTTAATTATTTGTTCTCAGGACGATTTTGGCACCCCCTCATAATGCTTCGATGGGAGAAGGGGGAGGAGGGGGGGGGGAGACTGTTGCTGTTGTCCCCTGGCCCGCTGCCACCACGCCACTGTATTGAGGGCTCTGCCTGGATCCATTTGTGCAACTGCATTGAGGGCTCTGTGTGGACGAGAATAACTGCCTTGCTCCACGCATTAGTTTGTTCATGTGCACGTCTTATTTGTTCTCGCAGGTAATTAGATTGATGTAAAATGATACAAACAGACCGTACCCTGCTTTATATCCAGCCTAGTGATGTATTCATTGGGGGTCGGCGGGAAACTTGCCCCCTGGCAAAATTATGTACGTAAAATGTTAGTAGCGGGATATACCAGTCAGCATACGCTATACATATTAGGGAAATAAACTAAAAAACGAAGATAGGCTATAAGGTTAAATATCGCCAAAAGGCGTATTGATTTGTGACTTTGTTCCTAGCAAAGCGAAATCTTCAGTTTTCGGTCAATTTTAATTTTAGGTAAAGTTCTTGAATTTTCGGTAAATTTCTTTAATTTTCGGTAATTTTTTTTTTATTTTCGCTTATTTTTTTAAATTTTTGGTGAATTTTTTCAATTTTTGGTACATTTCTTTAATTTTCGGGCCCCTTTTTTTAAATTTCGGAAATTTTCTTCAATTTCTTTCACTTTCGGGCAGTTTTTTTTTATTTTCCGACAATTATCTTCCAATTTTCGGGTAAATTTCTCAATTTTCGGGCAATTTTTTTCCATTTTTTTGATGTTTGGGAAAATGGTCTAAATTTTAGGTGAATTCGTGGAAATTTTGTATTCATCTTTGGGAATTATCTTTTATTTTCAGGAAATACATGCCAACATTTCCAATAATTTTATTAAATTTTCCAATCCATTTTACAGGTTTCCTCTATCAGTTTTTTTTCTTCTTCAATTTCAGCATATATTGATAATTCCCAAGTTTAAATTGACATCCCACCCTTGAGGGTGAAATCAAACCCCCTTCCCCCACTTTCTATACGCCAATTTAAAGCTCTTGGTACAGTCCTTTTCCAATAATTACCGCACCCCCTCTCCCCCTCTCATCCCCGCCCGACACCGATAGCTGAATACGCCACTGTCTATGTCGTATAGTACCAACCTCATACATGCTCTGATAACATGTTTGATGCAAGAACTAATATCGTTCGATCTGTTGGCATTTCATCGAAATAACCTTTCCGTACCATACAACCAACCAGCCATGCTCCCCTTTTGTTGACATTTACCCAATATCACTTTGCAAGATATGATTCATATTTGACCTTTGATCCATATTGTAGGCGTTTCCCTCTATAGACCTTTTCAAACCGAGTTTAGCCTAACGGTGAAACGTCAGGGTACTTTAAACCAATAAAATGCCGGGGAATTTTCACTTTTACTAAATCAGCTGCAGGGAAAATTGTAAACAACAACAATACGCGCGCGTATTACATTCATATACTTGTACGCACCTTAATAATAGTACAGCATTAGGCCTACATGTACGACGTACGTACATATACGTACGTAAACGTTATTTGAAATGTATAGCTTTGAGCACTTGTTGTATGCCCACGTAAAGTATCTAAATTTGCGTCAAAGTTTTCACTGCTCTGCCTGGATAATTTTTATCTGATGGGGATATTTTGTTGTTGTCATATTCCAAGAGGATTCGCACTTGTCTTCCATTCTGTCTCAATTAAGGAATACGCGATAACCAGGTAAGATTTCAAGTTACGTTTCAGGTAAATTTACAACACTAACGTTACGTTCAATGCATGTAGTCGTAGGCCCTAGGCCTGGTGTGCACGTTAAAATGTTGTTTTAATGAACGGAACATTGTATGTACATTCCTCAACATTTACGAAACATTACAAATATTTGTGAACATTTGAAACACAAAAATAGGACGATGTTCAGTGCGGAGAGCCGGTATGAAATTGTGCCGTTGACTTCACTGTACAAAATGTGAAAATAGTAATCGAGAAGTTTCGGCAGCAAATCCCTGTTATCTGTGAATGAGACAAACTAGTTTTGCATATCGGAAAAAATGTGTGAATGGAGAGGATACAGTTTATATGAAGTTTTCTGTTTGATATGGAATTTCCTAACCAAATTACGCTACCATTTAAGTCTCAGTGAAGTACTTATTTGTGTATGTAGGCCCCTATATACTGTTGATCATTGTGTGAAATTATATTTTTAATAGGCTTGACCCCCATACGCTAGTAAAATGTGCAGACGGTCAGGATTCCTCGAAAATTAATTGGTCCATTATGATCACGTAAATTTCGGTCATGTGACATTATTTAAATGAGATTTCGGGAAATTTACCAATTCCGACAATGAAAAGGTCTATAGGCATTAGGCGCCGCGCCTACTACCCTAGGGCCTAGTACTAGTAGTATTTAGTATTATTACTCTTTTATCACAGGGCGTGACGTCATTCGCCCTATACTGCGTATAGGCTTCGGCCTATACGTAGTATAGGGCGAATGACGTCATGCTTTCTGGTATTACTACTAGCCTAGGCCTAATTGAGGTCGGACATCCGGGAATGTTGTCGTGCACGGCGACGTAACAATGCTTTTTTGACGATCTCGAACCATGGAGGTACCACTAGTGGTACCTCCATGGTGTTATTATGTCTATATTTGAATCTATTGAGTCAAACAATTTTACAACAAGCTGACAAGGCAATAAGTCAGAGCAGGAGATTAGTAACCAAGTAAAGAATTATTGGAAAGAAGTAAAGTCAGGTTTTATCATAAAAACTCCCCACTAAAAACCGTTATAGATAATAAACGGGAGTTCCGGGTTGATAAATAAAGATTCCATACAGTTGAAAGATTACAAAAATGATTAATAATCACATAAAGAACGTTTGAAAGCTTGAAATTGAACTCAAGTTTTGTTATACAACGCCAAATTTCCACATAATAACCGTAATGAATAATTAATACAGTTTTGGGTAAATAAATAAATATTCTATTTTTATTGAAACAAAATGTCATATAAATGATCAAAAAAGTTTAAATACGCAGATAAAGTTTTACACAAGCAATAAATATCAAAATACGACATAAAATAAACCGTCGCTGTTAAGATAAAACTTAAACAATTATTTGACAAATAATTCTAATATTTGTGTTTGCACTTCAGACTGAGACAGAGTTACCTCCATTACATATATTAGTGCTCAAAAAGCAATAACTCTGCATGTAAACTAATGGTTATGTTGCAATAAAAGAAGCCTTGCATTTGAACACCTGGACAAGTCTCTTTATGTCCAGATGGCTTACAATGCACTTGTAGAAGTATAATGTTGTAAAAGTGCACACACATCATCATAGTTTCGTCATCTGCATCGTCAGATCGTATCAGCGATCATTACATTCGCAGGCTGTGCCTGATATCTTCAGAGAATGATAAGATAATGTTCCATGTTTACGTTGCAAAAAGAGTCCATTTGCCAAGATTGTTTCTCTTATCACGTTTACCAAGGCACAAGCGTACGGAACGGGAGGGACGAGGAGTGTAGAGGAAGAAAGGGGGAGGAGGAGGGGGGGGGCTGCACCTCCTTCGCAATCGGGCAGCATGAGCCTATACGCAACTTTTTTTGGGCAATTAGATTAAGTAATCAGAAACGGGAGAACTGAAAATTAAGATTTAAACTTTGCGTTTTTATTCACTTTTTAAAATAGTTCAAAAAATCATGTTGGACAGATGTGTCCGTGTTTATCATTATAGACAAGTTTTACTTCATAACATATGCATGGCGGGAATAAATTGTTTCAAAATTTCGTTGCTGACAGCATTGACCACTTCAGTAATACGTGTGAATTATCTGATAAAGGAAGTAACGCACCAGCACTACGAAACTTCAGTTTTTGCATGCATGTACAAACATGCAGTGGCATAGCTAAAGTGGAGTGGAGGAGGGGGCAGCGTGGTAATTGCCCTCGGAAATTTCCAAAAAAGTCGGAGCATTTGCAAAACATAATATTCAGTACATATGATTGTTTTGGTAATGCTGAAGAAAGAGGTCTGTCTTTTGAACTTCAGCTATATACCAGTCATCTTGGATTTTTTTTATATGGTTTTTCCCCATGCAATTGTTTTAGCTACGTCACTGCTTTAGCTACGTCACTGCAGACATGTATGAATTTCTGCGAATTTTCGAAGAAAAGTGCTCAGCCCTCCCATTGGGAATATTTCCGTACGCACGTGTAAGAACCTCAGGAAAATAATCTAAAATAACTTTTTATTCAACTTGTAATTCTTTATGAATTTGCTATGAATATTGTATTAAGTAAAAGCAGTTAGAAAATAAAGGGTAAATGAATAAAGGGTTAATGCATAACGCGCATATGCGTTAGGTACAGAATAATGCATAGAAGCTGGTTGCACAATGCACCGATATTGCCAGATGCACTCGTCGCATCACTCAATCTTTGCCCAGCCTTCCAAGAACTTTAACACAAAATGTACTCATGACAGCATTGGGGAAAGAACCTAAGATGTTTACCTTCTTGTCGCCGTACCAAGATCTTCCTCATATTCTTCTTCTCAGTGTAAAATATTTATTATCTGTTTAACTGTAAAGTTTTTATCTTTTATCTCTATTTAATAAAAGCACAGTGAATTGCGCCGGCGAAGATATATCCCACAAAGAAAGTATAGCGTAGTCTATCTGTCTATATGACTGATAATATAGCACAAATAGGGTTTCCTGATTTAAAAAAAAAAAGTCAAATTCTTAAAACGTAATTAGGACTAAGCTCGAGCTAATATGGTGGTATTTAATAATGGTATTTGTATGAAAATTGCAATTAAGGTTTTTCTCGCTGCCATGGCCATGGCAGCAGCCACCCCCTTACCCCACCCAGTCGGCTGGATACCCATCTTAGTCGGGCAGAGAATCATGTCCGATTCGGTTATATATCTGGGTCACGATAATGAGAATATGATACTTGCAAACAGCGATCTTACATAGTCAGGCAGAGATGTAAAATTACTTTTTAAATCAGCTATTTATCGGAATCATGCCGAACTCGGCTAGATTTCCCAATAGGTAAAGAAAATTTCTCGAAAATAAAAAAATTGCCCAGAAATGGAAGAAAATGTTCCGGAAAATTGGCCAAAACGTTCGCAAAAACTTCCCCAAAATCAACAAACCTGCCCAAAGGAAGGATATTTTCCGAAAAATCTACTCGAAAATTAAGGAAATTGTCCTAAATTGAAGGCTATTTTCCAAAGGTTACCCCTCCCCACCCCCTCCAAAAGGCAAAAACCCTACTCAAAAATAATTGTTTATTCACAGATTCATTGCGATGTTTCCTTCGTGATAGACTTTCGGAATCGGACAAGAGTCACCCTCTCCCATTCCTCCTGCATAAGATGGTCCCGTATGAGTATGGTCTAATACATTAATAATATGCACTCTGACATTGATTACTAGTATCTCAAATCTGTCTTTGCTTTCCTCTTAAAGGAATATTCTCATAGATTTGTGTTTTTTCATATATTCAGAATTGCGTGCAAACTTAAGAATTGATAAGCATTTTTCAAAACAAAATTGATTGTATATTCAATTCATTGACAATATATGCATCAATATGGAGCCAATAGTATATTGCCATACAGTTAGAACCACAGGCATTCCAAATGTTAGTACTACCAGGGAGTTGCTATTTGGCAACTCCCTGGTACTGCTGAGTACACATATAAAACAGAGTTGGTTTTAATTGCTTGAATAGATCTACCAGCCCTGTTAATAGTTACAAAACAGTCAGTGAAGCATCAATGTGTCTGTATGTTGTTGGCAATAGGGATCGTACGTTATTTGATTGGGAGTAATATCAAGAACCTTCGAGTGCGGCTGGTCAAAAACGAGGGATATTCGATATGTTATCAAAAATAATTCAAACAAACTTCGAAGACACTTCGAAATTACATTTTGATCTAATTTTTTGTTCTCATTCACTGACATTGGTTTCAGGCAGTCACGGGTCTATACCCTCCACGTCAGGAGGTTAACATTCCCTAAAACTGTAAAATGTGTTACTTGCCGACAAAGTGTTCTAGTTTATTTTCCTACAGATTGAAACAAATTCCCCTAACGGGTGAGGGCGGGGAGGTGGAGGAAGGAAGAGGGGTGGGAGGGGGTATACAACATTTTCAACGTGGTGTAGTCCCCTGACTCCACCCATGCATCATATTATTCAAACACAATCCCATTTTATTTTTATTTTGCTTTGATATCATTAGAACTGATAATAAAAGGTCATGTTTAAAGTCAAAATAGAACATTACAAACAAATTTGGTATCTCCATGTTCATTACCCTTAAAGATGCATGGATGCAGGTTAGAGAATTCTTACTCAGATAAATTAAATTATAAGCAGAACAGTGTTTGAACGGTTACAATAATTAATAGCACTTAAAGTGTTTCTTTTAAAATCAGTATTTGCAAAAGTGATGATATATGAAAAAGAATGCAGCTAAACTTTTTTTAATGTAATTCATTATAATTTTTCTCCCAAATTTCAAACATCAAAGGTTCACAAATTGCACTCTATTGCTAATCTGGAATCAATTGCCTATATAATTTCCAATTTACTGTTCCCCACAACCAACTTCTCCCATCCAAAATATTTGAGGAAAGAACTGAATAACAAGAAGGTAACATGAGCAATTTTCTAGTTTTCCCATGTAAAATGTGTCAGTGAGTAAATTTATATTTGTTTCTAAGCTTCAAGAATGATCTAGAACAATTTCTTAGAAGTTTTAAAAGGGTGTCTTTAATACAGCCGGGTCGCTCTCAACTTTCAGACTTTCAAAAGGGCTCCTACCCGGCCCGCCATTACCTTTCAAAAGGGCAACTCCTGCTCTTCTTATATACTTTAGGGCAAGAGGACAGTGCCCACCCCCCGACATTGCTGCAAAACGCCAATCTAAATTCCCATGGGCCCCCAGGACTCTAATTACCACACTGCGTAATGGAACTGTTTTACAAGTAAGCCTACAAAAACAAAGTACTGTATGCATAAAATCAAGATAGATTTTACATCCTTACAACAAGACATGTTTTTAACTATGCATATTTTCCTCATATCGCTAGTATATATCAGCCATTTTTTGAGCAAAAAAATAATCATTGCAATTAATGAGTCACAATTAATCAACAATAGCATCACACAACACTTCCAAGTGGCAATCATACGAAATATAGCTAAACAGATTTATATAAGATGGACTTACCTGACACCTGGGCTAATCCTTTGAGAAACCTATCAGATGACCAAGTGATCTTACGCATCAGTTATTCAAAAGTGATTTTTGTGAAGAACCAGATCGTCTTACTGAAGCGAGCTGCTATGTGGTTATAAACGCTGGTGATCTTAAAGCATATATATACTATTTGCTTAAAAGCACCGAAACTTTATAGCCCGAGTGACTCAATCACGCTATTTTGATGTATAGCCCCATTTAGGCTCGACGACGAGTGAACACACAATTACAATGACGGGGTCGTCGCCTGTGTATTCGGTTATGATAGTAACAATGCTATCACGAAACGCTTAATACGACCCGGACAGGAACACAGGAACGACGTACGGACAAACATAACATCGACAACCAAGTCAATGTCCACGGCCTTTAAAAATCAGTTTTGGTGCACTGGCGTGTCTACCCAACCCAGGCTTGAACCTAAAGCTTTAGTTTGTAAACGCAAGTTATAACCCAAACGAGCTATCTACAAAAGCTATACCCCAATTTGACTCCACATTGGGAGAAATCCCAAACAAGATATTAAGCTCGATTAGCATATCTGCCAGACGGAATTAAAACGCTCCAGCCAATGAAAACAGTTTTTTTTTCAATCAGAGGTATTTCCCGAGCCAATTTTATTATATGCTAAATTCATTCGGATTGCGTCGAGTGAAATCCGAGTTTTAAAGCATTTTAGCGAATTTGGGAATGCAAATTTCATTAAAACTACGCAACAATATGTACTGTTATTGCATCACCATATCGATCTATTGAAGGCAAGCATAGCATCACAGCAAAATATCCACAAAAACGCTTAGGATTTGATAAACGCTGCAAAAATCCAAACGTATCCGGGCGAGAACCTGGCTTTTAAGTTGGTCATCGCTTAAGCTCAAATCCCTTAAAGGGATGTTGATTTAAAAACGGTAAGCTCCATAGCAAAATATATGAAAACGCCCAAAAATGCCAAATGCTTTATCTGGAAATTCTGAGCGGTGTCCAACGAAAGCAGCTTATTTGTTGTAGTTTCAGGCACCTCTCGTGGGCTAACGGGACTATACTGTACCTACCGTCCGTATGTATACTGCTGATTAGTAATATGATATCGTACATATTGTATAGGCGCCATGAGGTTTGATGGGGAGGGAAATTGTAGGCGGGAAGAAAAGAAGGGGGCGATAACGAAGCTATGGTGTAAAAATTCATGACTAGGATTACCAGTAATTTGATTTGGGGCAATATAAGAATAAAGGTATTTTATGCTATTGAAATATTTCCAGTACATTTCTTACTCAAATAAATAGCCAGGGGCACTATGGCATTTCGCTAAAAAACGTTTTGGAGATTAGCAAACCTATACATTTTCTGAAAGGTCTTGATGCAGTTAATTCAAAAACAAATGTTTCCATTTTGTCACGTACCCTACGGCCACTTTGTATTTCAAAATGGCCGCCATTATTTCCCGTATCATGGATTGTATATTCGTTTGGATGGTATCTGAGTACTTCGGAATAGCTTACAATGCACAAGAACAGAATTCTAAGCTGTGATTTTTGTTCAATGATTCCTCCCTGGACATCATTGTTGTGTAAACAAGGGGTAGGGAGGTAGTTTGTTGGTGCTGAACTCCCATTCTTGGCAAATCCCCTCCCCCCCCAAAAGATTTATTGCCAGTCACATATGACATGAGCCAGTGAATATATTTTTGTGTCAATAGCATTCCTTGCATACACGCACCTTGTACAACAGGTGGGCTACATGCAGTTATTTTCATTCTCGAAGATTGAGAACAAATCGAAATCCATGCCACTTACAAATCCTACTACATATTATTAGAAAACTATAGTTGTAATATACATGAAACTAGTTTGCTTAAGTTGAAATGTGACCTCAAGATAAGCAGGTAAAAAAATATTCACATGTACATTGAAGTTCTCTTCTTCATGGCGTTATCGCAACGTTTCTTTGATTTGCAGCATATTGTTGGGCTTTTACACTGTCATGATTGTAATGTCGGTAGAAAATTCATCGTTTGTACATTTCATTTGAAAAAAAGAACAAATACTGTGGCTTATAAGCGAAGAAAAGTCTCCAGCAAATGTGAGTTTAGTCAAAAAATGTAATTGGGATTCGCGAGTATTAAAAAAAAAGAATTTTCATATACGGTTTGAAATTTGCCTTAGAAAATGACCTACCTTTTTATAGATATGTATTAAGTATATAGGTGGACATAACGATGGGAACACCTGTGCTTAGGCCCCTAACACTACTTAGAGTGGAAACTCTTCAGTTGTATCTGTAGGTCTAGTGGAACTCGTATTCGTACGGATGGAGTAGGAATTTTCCGTTCCTCTGCAGGCATTGTTGTAGTGATATAGTAGGAACTTGCGCTCATTTGTTTGCTGTCATAGTCGTAGCTCACAAAAACGGTTCATGAAGATTATTAACGTTAGTATTACAGTAGTGACTGGGCACAGTTGCAATACCACGTGTTATGGAAGGATGCCTCTGCAGCAAAACTACACGTGGAGTAGAATATTTGTTTAGCCATTTATCCCTGTTCTTTTGAATAGACTTTAAAGACCTATTTTCCAGTAGCCCTTCATTCTTGACCTAGTTGAATCCGTCAAAATCCTTACAGTAGCAGGCTTTGTAGCCCCGGTAGTGGACTATTATGCATTAATCTTGAGTATCTATCATTTAAAAAGTCCTCTTCCCGATTCCAACGTAGCCCCAATAGGTGAGACGCTACCAATACAAGTGTATCCCCCCTCCTCTCCGTAGCTTTCGTTTCTTGAGGTCCTTCATACAGTCATATAGCAAAAGCTTCTGACTTGGACATCACATATCAGTGACCCAGTGTAGCCCTTTTGCCTAGATACTCGAACTCTAGGAACACGGGGTATTCTGAAATTAGTCACGCTCCATTGACGCTATTATCATACATGAATATGTATTGTTCAAGGACCGAGGACCTTTAATCTGTCCGAGTCGAGGACCTTTGAGCTGTCCACGTCAAGAACCTTTAAGCTGTCCAAATCAAGGACCTTAAAGCTGTCCGAGTGGAGGACTTTTAAGCTGTCCGAATGGA
This sequence comes from Chiridota heheva, assembly GCA_020152595.1. Classification (NCBI taxonomy): domain Eukaryota; kingdom Metazoa; phylum Echinodermata; class Holothuroidea; order Apodida; family Chiridotidae; genus Chiridota; species Chiridota heheva. The sequence goes on along the minus strand of JAIGNY010000191.1, from coordinate 84,734 downwards.
GGACCTATAAGCTGTCCGAGTCGAAGACCTTTAAGTTGTCCAAGTCGAAGACCTTTAAGCTGTCAGAGTCAAGGCCCTTTAAGCTGTCCGAATTGAGGGCCTTTAAGCTGTGTGAATCGAGGACCTTTAATCTGTCCGAGTCGAGGACCTTTGAGCTGTCCACGTCAAAAACCTTTAAGCTGTCCGAGTCAAGGACCTTTAAGCTGTCCGAGTCGAGGACTTTTAGGCTGTCTGAATTGAGGACCTATAAGCTGATCAAGTCGAGGACCTTTAAGCTGTCTGAGTCGAAGACCTTTAAGCTGTCCTAATCGAGGGTTTTTATGCTGTCCGAGGCAAGGGCCTTTCAGTTTTCTCAAGAATCTTTAAGCTGTCCAAGTCGAGGACCTTTATGCTGTCCGAGTCGATGACCTTTAAGCTGTCCGAGTCGAGGACCTTTAAGCTGTTTGAGTTCAGAACCTTTAAGCTGTCCGTGTCGAGGAACTATAAGCTGTCCGAGTCCAGGACCTTTAAGCTGTCCGAGTTGAGGGCCTTTAAGCTGTCCGAGTCAAGGACCTATAAGCTGGTTCTTGGTTGTCTGCAAGCTCCAAATGTACAAACAAATTCTCTTCCGCATTCTCAAAAAAAATTGATGAAAGTTTTGGTGAACTCAGTAAGGCACAGGGCATGTAATTTCATTGCATATTATACACTGGACAAGCAAATATTGATTTACGAACTAGTGAAGTATAAACTGTTGTCTGCTTGCAATATAGAAAGAGTACTAGAAACCTTCAGGTTTTTAGGAAGGGGGCACTTTATACCAAAAATGGTAGGGGTGTGCAGCCCACTAACTGAAAAACATACCCGCAGTATGACATATTTTTTGGTAAGTGTAGTATGAAATTATGCAATTTTGATACCCGCAATATGAAAGTCAATTTTGTTACCTGCACTATTCAACAAGTCATTTGCATAGAAGTTATTATATGAACTGACTTTCATACATAGTATGCTCAATCAGGGACTGATAGCTTGGATGAAAATTGTTATGGAGCCTATGGGATGTCATGTGGGACATGGGGTGGGATGACATGTGGTACATGGGGTGGGATGACATGTGGAATAGGGTGGAATGCCATGTAGGATAAATGGTGGAATGCCATGCGGGACATTGTGTGCAATGCCATGGGATGGGATGTCATGTGAGACATGGGATGTCATTTGGGACATGGGGTGGGATGCCATGTGGGACATGGGGTGGGATGCCACAAGTAACACTGTGTGACATAGGATGGGATACCATGTGTGACATAGGGTAGGAGGCTATGTGGGACATAGGGTAGGAGGCTATGGGATGTGATGCCATGTGGGACAAAGTAGAATGTCATTGGGAGGGATACCAGGTTTAACATATGGTGGGAAGCCACTGATGCGGACATACGGTGAGATGCCATGGGGTATATGCCATGCGGGACACAGGAAGGGATGCCAAGTGGGACATAGGGAGGGATATCATGTAGTACATATGGTTGGATTAATGTGGGACATACATGTAGGGTGGGATCCATGTAGGACATAGGGTGGAATGCCATGTGAGTCATAGGGTGGGATGCCATGCAAGACGTATTGTATGGTGGAATGCCATGTGGGAGATACGGTAGAATGCCATGTGGGACAAGGCATGGGATGGGATGGCATGTGAGACATGGGGTGGGATGTCATTTGGCACATGGGATGGGATTCATGTGGGACATGGGTGGGATGCCATGTAGATCATAGGATGGGATGCCATGTGGGTCCTAGGATGAGATGCCATGTGGGACATATTATGGACTGCCACGTATATGGGACAAGGGATAGGGTAGGATGTCATGTGGGACATGGGGTGGGATGCCATGTGGAAAATATGGTGGAATGCCATGTGGGACAAGGATGGGAGATACCATTTGTATAGATGGCTGGGTCATATGATATGGGTGTCAATTTGCATGAGCATGCGCACCATGACGGTATTTACTGTTATAGTTTAAAAGTAAAAGATAGAAATACAATTAAAAGCTTCGTGAGATATTGCTCCAATATATTCTGTTTAGACCGTGATTTACTTATAAATAATAAATAAAGTACACGATGCAGCAAAGAAAGCAGACTTGCCCAAAACATATTTTTTTAGGAAAGACCACCCATTAAATTTAGAAATAACATCCATGTGCAATAAAACAAATTATCATCTGAAAAACCTAGTCACCATCCAAGTTTAAGAACAATTTTTAAAATTCATTTGTATATAAAGCTGCATTTTTTATTCATTTTGATATTTTAAAGCCCTTTATTATAACTCTTTTTAACTTACCATTTTGTATTCATTTTCATATCTTTAATCATTTTCTCATTTTCTACATTCTTTCCTTTCGTTTATTGTTCTGTATTGTATATTACTGTATTTTCCATTTATACCTTGTATATAATTTATACTGGAAATAAATAAATGTAATTAATATATAGGATTCTCATTTTATAACTATACTGTATGTTCAACAGATTTCATACTGAATGTTAAACTTGTACACAGAAGTGAACAATGAGCTTCAACAACAGCCAAGGCACTGATGTTTAACATTACTGTGAATCTCACAAAGCCGTTGGAAATTGGAATTTTTGAGACAATATTTTTGACATTAAGTTTACTTAGCAAATGATGTATTGTGTAGTTAGTACTACATATTCATTTATTGTTAACAGCCCTAATAACGTTACTTTATAATTAAGATTGCGGATATGTTCACAGTAACAATTGACTTGGTAGTAATCAGTCTGAATATTAACAAATCAGAAAAGGTGAGAGTATTTTACAACCCGGTCCCCAACCTTTTAATAACTTCAAACGCTGTGGATACAGATTTCCGATTGAACAAACAATGAACTTACTTGATTGGTCAACAGTTTGTGTTAGCTTATACCAGGTTAAACCTATTGGGCCCGATTAAACAAACAATGAACGTACTTGATTAGTCAACAGTTTGTATCAGCTTATATGAGGTTAAACCTCTTGGGCCCGATTGAACAAACAATGAACGTACTTGATGAGTCAACAGTTTGTGTTAGCTTATATAAGGTTAAAGCTCTTGGGCCCGATTGAACAAACAATGAACGTACTTGATTAGTCAACAGTTTGTGTTAGCTTATACAAGGTTAAAGCTCTTGGGCCCGATTGAACAAACAATGAACGTACTTGATTAGTCAACAGTTTGTGTTAGCTTATATGAGGTTAAACCTCTTGGGCCCGAATGAACAAACAATAAACGTACTTGATGAGTCAACAGTTTGTGTTAGCTTATATAAGGTTAAAGCTCTTGGGCCCGATTGAACAAACAATGAGCGTACTTGATTAGTCAACAGTTTGTGTTAGCTTATATGAGGTTAAACCTCTTGGGCCCGAATGAACAAACAATGAACGTACTTGATTAGTCAACAGTTTGTGTTAGCTTAAACGAGGTTAAGCCGCTTGGACCGATTGAAGAAACAATGAACGTACCTGATTAGTCAACAGTTTGTGTAAGCTTATATGAGGTTAAACCTCTTGGGCCCTTAATTCATTCTTTCGTTTGCCACCTAGAAGTTAAAACTTGGCAAAGGGCTCCCCTGCTTCTATTTCAGCTGCTCATAGAATACTAAACAGTTCGTAGCAAAAAAAGTCAATTGTGTATTTTAAGACAGTTAACGAGCGCTGTCATCACAATTTCCTATGTTTGCATATAGCCACAACAGAAATAATCAAAGTGTATTAAACGACTTAAACATGAAATCTGACTTTTTCTTCATTTATTAATATTGACAAGAATAATCATTATAAGTCCTCTGAAGAAATTTCACATCCTACAAAACAATTTGGCAGATATTTTCTAATAAATGTAAACATCAATTATATGTCCATATAAACTAACATGGGAGCAGCCATTTTGTTCATGCAGTCTTTAGTCCATATAAACTAACATGGGAGCGGCCATTTTGTTCATACAGTCTTTAGTCCATATAAACTAACATGGGAGCGGCCATTTTGTTCATGCAGTCTCTGGTCCATATAAACTAACATGAGAGCGGCCATTTTGTTCATGCAGTCTTTAGTCCATATAAACTAACATGGGAGCGGCCATTTTGTTCATGCAGTCTCTAGTCCATATAAACTAACATGGGAGCGGCCATTTTGTTCATGCAGTCTCTAGTCCATATAAACTAGCATGGGAGCGGCCATTTTGTTCATGCAGTCTCTAGTCCATATAAACTAACATGGGAGGGGCCATTTCGTTCATGCAGTCTCTAGTCCATATAAACTAATATGGGAGCGGCCATTTTGTTCATGCAGTCTCTAGTCCATATAAACTAACATGGGAGCAACCATTTTGTTCATGCAGTCTCTAGTCCAAATAAACTAACATGGGAGCGGCCATTTTGTTCACGCAGTCTGTAGTCCATATAAACTAACATGGGAGCAGCCATTTTGTTCATGCAGTCTCTAATAAAATGATGCCATACACCTAGTACAGATTAAAATGTAAATGCATTTCTTTATAATCTATTTAAAAAAAAAATCCTTCTAAGAAATCATTTTTCCTTTTGCACGGGTCTGTAAATATGATATAATGATCCAAACTCGTAGAAACTCCTGTCAAAACATTGTTTGATGAAGACTTAACGGCACCATGACAACGAGGGTCAAATGGAAGTGCCCCCTCCCTCCCCCTCCCCCGAATTAATTTTGTCTTCATTTCATGTATCTGTTTATTAGTATCTTACATTCATAGCTCTTTTACAGTAATACAAATCTGAAAACAAATTTTTGAATTACACATTTATATACATAGGAATAATCAGTTGTAAAATATGAAAAAAAGTTATGCAATTTGAATTGGATGGTTACAGGTTCAGGTGGTTATAAATAATACATTTACCTGATAAAACTAACAATACATCTACCAGATAAAACTAACAACACATCTACTGGATAAAACTAACAACACATCTACCGGATAAAACTAACAACACATCTACTGGATAAAACTAACAACACATCTACTGGATAAAACTAACAACACATCTACTGGACAAAACTAACAATACATCTACCGGTAAAACTAACAACACATCTTCCGGATAAAACTAACAATACAACTTTTAGATAAAACTAACCATTTTTGATAAGTGTTATTTCAGGTGTTGCAATGCAAATGATGGCAAAAAGTGTTGATGTACAAAAGGAAAGACCTATGTTCTTTTAAACTCTGTGGCTCCATCAGTTACTTTTTGAATGTCCGACCCCCAACTAGCACTCAATTATAAAATTATCCATGATTTATCATATATACAAACATAAATTGAGCAAATTGTTGAGTTAAAAACACACTTCTGTCCTCTTCTGCATTAACAACTGCATAGGCCTATAAAAAAATCTTCAAACTTAACAAATATCATTTTCAAAGTTCTTTGAAGAGACACTTTAATAATCGTTTAATAATGCATTTAATGTATCTGACATCAGCTGTATTGTCAGTGATTCACTCACATGTTGTGTATCTGACATCAGCTGTATCATCAGTATTTCACTCACATGCTTTTTCAAAGTAGTAAATGGAATTACGGTCTTGCCAATTTGATTTATCTTACTGTATAAATAATGATTATTTATTGCATGATAACTTTACAATATGTATGATAATTTAAAATGTGTATGATAATTTACAATGTGTATGATAATTTACAATGTGTATAATAATTTACAATGTGTATGGTGATTTACAATGTGTATGGTAATTTACGATGTGTATAATAATTTACAATAGTGTGTGACTGTACATCAATATATATATATAAATCATATGAATCTGTTTAACTCCCAAATATTGTGTATTTGTTATTTTTGTATAGAAAAAATGTAACAATGGACCTTAATCTTATACCAGACTGATAAGAACAATTGCAGGCTTGAAACATTGGTGCAGATGTTTACCTGTAGTTATTGTCATGTTAACAATCTAATTGGTTTCTGCCCATCAGTTTTCCGATATCAAAAAGATGCCTCTAGGAAGTACTCAAACAATACACTCCACACAACATATACTGAGCTTCAGTATGTGTATGTTGGAATGCATTACATGTTTAAGGTTACCACAAGTCATGTAATAGAGGTGAATTGATAAGTTACCACAAATCGTGTAATAGGGGATTAATTGATAAGTTACTACAAGTCGTGTAATTGGGGGCAAATTGATAAGTTACCACAAGTCGTGTAGCTGGGGGTAAATTGATAAGTTACCACAAGTCGTGTAATGGGGGTAAATTGATCAGTTACCACAAGTCGTGTAATAGGGGTGAATTGATGATTTACCACAAGTCGTGTAATAGAGGGTAAATTGATAAGTTACCACAAGTTGTATAATAGGGGTAAATTGATAAGTTACCACAAATCGTGTAATTGGGGGTAAATTGATACGTTACCACAAGTCGTGTAATTGGGATAAATTAATAAGTTACTACAAGTCGTGTAATAGGGGGTAACTTGGTAAGTTAGCACAAGCCGTGTAATTGGGGGTAAATTGATAAATTACCACAAGTCGTGTAATAGAGGGTAAATTGATAAGTTACCACAAGTGTAATTGGGGGTAAATTGATAAGTTACTACAAGTCGTGTAATAGGGGGTAAATTGATAAGTTAACGCAAGTCGTGTAATGGGGGTAAATTGATAAGTTACCACAAGTCGTGTAATAGGGGGTAAATTGATAAGTTACCACAAGTCGTGTAATTGGGGGTAAATTGATAAGTTACCACAAGTCGTGTAATAGGGGGTAAATTGATAAGTTACCATAAGTCGTGTAATGGGGGTAAATTGATAAGTTACCACAAGCCGTGTAATGGGGGTAAATTGATGAGTTACCACAAATCGTGTAATAGGGGGTAAATTGATTGTCAAATGCTCTTGAAAATGCAAGTAAGATTTTTGTTCAATTTATCCGCAAAATTCGATTTGTGAAATTCAACACAATATATTGGCGACTATTATAGTGCATCTGTTTAATCATGATTCCTCCTTCTTAATCAATTGTATATTCCCGTGCAACTTAATCAATCGTATATTCCCGTGCATCTTAATCAATCGTATATTCCCGTACATCTTAATCAATCGTATATTTTCGTACATCTTAATCAATTTTATATTCTCGTACATCTTAATCAATCATATATTCCCGTACATCTTAATCAATCGTATATTCCAGCATCTTAATCAATCGTATATTCTCGTACATCTTAATCAATCGTATATTCCCGTACATCTTAATCAATGATTGTATATTCCCGTACATCCTAATTATCTTAATCTCCCGTACATCCTAATCAATCATATATTCCCGTACATCTTAATCAATCGTATATTCCAGTACATCTTAACAAATCATATATTCCCGTACATCGTAATCAATCATATATTCCCGTAGATTTGAATCAATTATATATTCCGTACATCTTAATCAATCATATATTCCCATACATCTTAATCAATCATATATTCTCGTACATCTTAATCAATCATATATTCCCGTACATCTTAATCAATAATATATTCCTGTACATCTTAATCAATCATATTTTCCTGTACATCTTACTCAATCATATATTCCCGTACATCTTAATCAATCATATATTCTCCTAAATTTTCATCTCTTTCATATAGTACAAGGAATATTCCCATGTTTAAAAAAAAGAATTGTATTTGAAAGAGCATACATTGAGAGCATACATTGTATTGAGTGCATACATTGAATGCATATATTGAATGCATACATTGGATGCCCACATTGAATGCATTGACTGAATTCATACATTGGATGCATACATTGAATGCACATATTGAATGCATACATTGAATGCATATACTGAATGCATACATTGACTATGCATACATTGAATGCATATGTTAACGTATTTATTGAATACATACATTTAATGCATACATTGAATGCACGCATTGAATGCACATATTGAGTACGTATATTGAATGTACATATTGAATGCATATATTAAATTCATACTTTGAATGCATATATTGAATGCATACACTGAATGCATAGAGGTGTAATGCAAGGTAAGCGTATGCTTGCTTTATGCAGTTATGTATTGTGCTAAGTTCAGCAACTTCGTGGATTCAGTGGCGGTATCAATGCGGATCGGTGGAAAAATCCCCCCCCGCTCCCCCTTGCCGGACAGGCATAGACCCTTGCCATTGGACGCACCTTAAGGTCGTTGGGCTAAATTTTTAAAAACCATCGCCGATCAGATTAAAACCCAAAAGTTAAAGAAAACTTCCCGAAAATTGAAAAAAAATGCCCGAAAACGAATAAAATTTCCGAAAATGTTGGAAATTATCCGCAAATTGGCCAAGAAATTAGCCAAATTACCTGCTGCACTTGGCGGCTTTAGCCCAATAAAACAAAATTAGGGTTCACATGAGCTCTCACTTTGTTTATTTTACATATACATTACAATTTGTTTGCAAAAATTATATAAATAATCAACTACTGCGAACAATCTCCACGATACGCGACTGAGGCGCAGATCCATGGTACCCTCTCAAATTGAATACGATATTGACTTTACCCTAAATATGCCTGTGTCGATTCTAAGAGTGTTTACCAAGTTGAAATACCCTCCTCATATACCAGTCCCTCCCAGCGAAGCAGGAAGAAACATGACCCACCAGGCCACTAGTCCCTCCCCCAATAGTCAATCCCAATGCCGCGGTGGCAGGGGAGGGGGGAACATGGCCCACTACGCCACTGGTCCATCCATAATAGTCCCTCCCAGTGGCTTGGTGGCAGTGAAGAAACATGACCCACCACGCCACTGGTCCCTCCCAGTGGCGTGCTTGCAGGAGAAACATGACCCACCATGCCACTGGTCCCCCCTAATAGTCCCTCCCAGTGGCGTAATTGCTGGGGGAAACATGACCCACCACCACACTGGTCCCTCCCAGTGGCGTGATTGCAGGGGAAACATAGCTCACCACCCCACTGGTCCATCCCAGTGGCGTGGTTGCAGGGGAAAACATGACCCACCATGGCACTGGTCCTTCCCCCAATAGTCCCTCCCAGTGGCATGGTGGCAGGAAAAACATGACCCACCACACCACTGGTCGCTCCCCCAATCACATCAGGCTGCTTTTCCTGGATCTGATGATATGTGGCGTGAATGTTAGGTGAGTACAGTATATAAAGTAAGATCATTGTTTAGATATAGTCTTAAAATGTAATAGCGACGTCATAGTAACGTCATACTAATAGGTTGTAAAATTAAAAGATAAACGAGAATTGTTAAAGCTCTCGGCCAAAAAGTAAGGGCGTTAGTTTTTGCTAATTTCATAGATATTTGTTATATCTGTGGCTAATTTATGCAGATTTTAACCAATAGAAGTCGCATCACACGGTCTGCTCTTTATAGAAATTTTCACCCACAGGACGCAAGCGAATAAATTCCAAAAAGTAAATGGGAAAACACGTACAAATTTTGAGCACTCGGGTCGGGATTTAGTTATGTTTATGTTATTCCGTACCGCACAGGTATTCGATTAAATGATAGACTCATAGGAAATACGCCCTCACTTTTCGGCCGAGAGCTCCTTCAAAGAAGGGAAGGACTACAAACTTAGTTTTGACCAACAGCAAATGTAATCCTTGATATATCACAGATATAACTTCAGCCGTTAGAAGGCAAGGTAGACCTATCCTTGCACAGGCCGTTTGGGGACTCTTTTGGTCGGTCCAGGAAATCAAATACAATCAATCTTAAGAGCTTACGAAGCCTCTAACAGAGCTTCGCTTCTGTACCCCACCAGGGGCTTGAGCTGGGCCCACTAATTTCCGCGTATGAGGCGGGGGAGAGGGGGTGGCAAAGCATTCTCGTGGAGGGAAATCCCCCATGCACCCCATAGTGCCAACACTGCTCAAAAAACAAATCTCTTGCGACGCCACCATATAAGAAGAACTGGTCTTAGATGTGTTATATTTGAGGATCACTACATAGTGTGATTTTAGCGTACATGACGATATGCGAGTCGTCGTTATGACTGCAAATTCGTCTTAGATCTGTTAAATTTGAGGATCGCTACATAGTGTGATTTTAGCGTACATGACGACATGAGAGTCGTCGTTATGACTGCCGATTCGTCTTAGATTTGTTGAATTTGAGGATCGCTACATAGTGTGATTTTAGCATACATGACGATATGCGAGTCGTCGTTATGGCATCAGAGACTTTCTGCTAGGACAATCACATATATTTTGTTTGGTAAAATGCCCACAGTCATCGGACCTCAGTGACGCCCCTGCTCATGACCACCCAACGTTTAATCGATTTCAGCAATTTAAACTCTGAAACTCAAATTCACGAATGATGCCCTCACCTTAAAGAAGACATAAAGTCTGATACAATCATTAGTTCATATGATAGAGGATACAAATCTTAACCAACTGCCAAACACAACAAGTCAAAACCTTACTTCTATCTCAAGTTATTCATCTTTGAAGTTGACACATGGAGGCTGCCATTTTGTTAAATTCTGTATTAAATTATTGTGCATCATGACATAATTAACCCAATAGAGTGACATAAGGAATTGAATTAATTTCTTTATAAATGTGATTAAAGTTTTTATTCCAAAATGATGTGACCCAAAGTTTTAACAAAATGTTTTGTTAATTTCATGTGTATACAAAAATTCCTTGACCCTTACATAAGAAAACAAAAATTCTCATAACCTAGAAATCCTGAGGCAGATTATAAAGAAATACAAAGTATTTCAACATCCTGCTGGGCTGATGACATCATAATCTGCATGTTTTGAAATCAAAATGGCGGCTCCCATGGTACTATTTATTAGCAGAATTAAAGTTTTTAATAATTATACAAATTGTGTTAGACTGCTTATGGGGTATGAAACTTGGTCAGAAAACTTCGTTATCTTTAATTCTATCATGAAATAAGGATTCTGTCAGACTCCTTATGTCTCCTTTAATACAGACCTTAAACATTTTTTCTTTACATAAAATCGATATTTGTGACAACACTGCAGCTGTGTTTGAGGGGTGAACATTTCTTGCAAGTGAAACTGCATCACTATGACGTCATCCCCACTTCCTCAAGGTAAATTATGAATATTAAAGGTTGATCTCTAAATATGATTCAACAGATGTCACTTCCGCCTTGATGTACATCACCAATCCGTGCTAACAAATAACGGGGTGGCTCGTGCTTAAAATGCCCTTGATCCAGTGTCGTGCAGGCTGCGAGGGTTATGGAGAGGTACTTTTAAAGACTGGTCCTTCATAATCTTATTTATTTTATTTAGTCTATCCCCTTATCTGTTACCCCTACTTATATTAACCCTACTTATGTTAACCCCATCACCACCCCCACCTCACCCTTAATTTACTTTGACCACGTCGCTGCCATGAGCAAGTCATCAAAGACGATCATTTACTGATTCTAGTAATTAGTTTATACACCTTGGCCACGTCGCTGCTCTTAGCAAGTCATCTTACTGATTCTAGTAATTAGTTCATACACCTTGGCCACGTCGCTGCTTTGAGCAAGTCATCAAAGATGATCATTTACTCATTATAGTAATTAGTTTATACACCTTGGCCACGTCGCTGCTCTGAGCAGGTCATCAAAGACGATCATTTACTGATTCTAGTAATTAGTTTATACACCTTGGCTACGTCGCTGCTCTTAGCAAGTCATCAAGGATGATCATTTACTGATTCTAGTAATTAGTTTATACACCTTGGCTACGTCGCTGCTCTTAGCAAGTCATCAAAGATGATCATTTACTGATTCTAATAATTAGTTTATACACCTTGGCCACGTCGCTGTTCTGAGCAAGTCATCAAAGATGATCATTTACTGATTCTAGTAATTAGTTTATACACCTTGGCTACGTCGCTGCTCTTAGCAAGTCATCTTACTGATTCTAGTAATTAGTTTATACACCTTGGCCACGTCGCTGCACTGAGCAGGTCATCAAAGATGATCATTTACTGATTCTAGTAATTAGTTTATACACCTTGGCCACGTCGCTGCTCTGAGCAAGTCATCAAAGATGATCATTTACTGATTCTAGTAATTAGTTTATACACCTTGGCCACGTCGCTGCTCTGAGCAAGTCATCAAAGATGATCATTTACTGATTCTAGTAATTAGTTTATACACCTTGGCCACGTCGCTGCACTGAGCAAGTCATCAAGGATGATCATTTACTGATTCTAGTAATTAGTTTATACACCTTGGCCACGTCGCTGCTCTGAGCAAGTCATCAAAGATGATCATTTACTGATTCTAGTAATTAGTTTATACACCTTGGCCACGTCGCTGCTCTGAGCAAGTCATCAAAGATGATCATTTACTGATTCTAGTAATTAGTTTATACACCTTGGCTTCGTCGCTGTTCTAAACAAGTCATCAAAGATGATCATTTACTGATTCTAGTATTGAGCTCTTACTGGTGATCAAACATACATGAAGATCATGGAGGAGACGGTGAGATGTCCGATCCGTTTCTTAACAACATTTTCATATTTTCTGTGTACAAAAGCATGTAATAAGGAAATAAGCCAAATTTTTCAAACATTATCAAATTTCTGGCCAGGGCAAATCCCAATACCCCCTCCTCCTCCCTCCCATTCTTAATGATCATTACACTAATTTATATGCATTGATGCAACAGGAACTGCAACGTAAGGTAGTTTTAGGGTTAAAATCTTACAACAAAAAGTCATATTCTAGAAAATTACCAAATTCGTCTAGTAGAAAAAATGATTTTCTAAAACAAACTTATACAAATGAATCGGTTAAACTGATCAAATGTATCAATAATTATAAACTGGATTTAGGAGTCTTAATTTACAATGACCATAAACTGTGATGCCATTGCATTGCAATCGCCGAGGCTTGTCAAAAACAACATCTACAAAAAAGGCGTAACAGCTCATCCACGATCGCTTTCTGAGGTTCTTGTTCGCCGGGTTTCTTTACCATGACCTGATGACCAATGACATCCTCTTTGTTCTTGTGTTGCTTCACGCTAAGCACGATCTTCATCTTCATCGGTGCAAGATAAATATTCATCATCTTCATCGGTGCAGAATGAATATTCATCATCTTCATCGGTGCAGGATGAATATTCATCATCTTAATCGTTGCTGGATCGATTCCGCTAAAAAGCAATGATGAAGCACATTATTGACTGATGTAAAAGTTATATTTTATTCAGTCTTCCTTTTAGAAAGTTCCTCTCTATCACCCCCATTATTCCCAATACATGTCCCAGGTTAAGCATAACAGCACTGTGACAAACACAATACAATGACAAACGCTGCTATTCTGAGGAATATGAAAATTACCACTTAAGGTTTCAGCCCTTATACTTTTAGAATTCTTTTTTTTTTTCGTTATCAAGAATGTGTAATTACTTTGGAAACATTATTTTCTTACAAGGTTATAACAATAATATTTTCCCGACATAAATGCAAGCCTCGATCTTTAAGTGAAAAAGAGCCTTCAAACTTTCAAAGCTCTTAAGTTAAATCTGTAAATTATCTCAATTCAATCTCACGATCTTTTAGCAGGCACACCCTTACTTTTAACATGATACAAAACACGCGCCCCTATTTTAATAACTATTATTCAACATAACACACAACTCTGCGCTCCACGCCATTATCACATTCCAGGGGATACATCACACATCACAGCGCAACAGTTTCGTGTCGATATGACCGAACAAAGAACAAGGCTTTTTTCAAATATATTGCCTTCAGTATAGTCTTATACACATCAGTTATCATTACCCAGACTCGCGTTGGCGCGCTACTGCTGCAGCACAACAAATTTAGCCGACATTACACCAGAAACATAAGATGGGAGTTACTTCCATTTGGTGGAGGGATAAGGGAAGGTTCAGCTTTAAGGCCCCACACCATCCACCAGTACCGCCGAGAAGACGGGGAAGGGAGGGGGTTTCTCTACGGAATCGTAGGGGGCCCCAACCATTCGGGCCGTTAAATTTAAGAAAGTGGATGTTCGTTCAAACAGTGGGGCCCCAAATATTTTCCCTTCATAATGGCGGGAACCGGTGATAAATTGCAGTAGAAATAGTTGCTGACCTTTAAATTGTGCTGTTTTCGGTATGAGGGCCCAAATTTCAGTTTTTACCCGGCCCCGCAATTATCTCGGTGGCCCTGATTCTTCCAGAGTCGACTTAATCATTTCATTTATTAAATCGTATTCAAGGTACATATATACATGGAGATCGATTCTACCAATGACGTCATAGTGATATATTCAAACAAAGTAACAATCCTAAAGGCTTCTTGCAATACCCATTTATTCTGCGAGTAATTTTAACGGAAATTGATGAATTTCATCAAGGAAAAAGTGCCCCACCAGCTGCGGGGGGTCTTCCCCCTCGCAAAATATCGAACGACAATAATGAAGCCTGTCACTCTAAAAAAGGAATGGTCAAATTTTGACCACAACTTGCTCAACTTTGCACCGAACCAACTTTGGTCAAATTGAACAACAAATTTGACCACAATATGGTCAAATTTGTCCATAATTATCATATTATGGTTAATTTTGACCACGTCGTTTAATTTTGACCACGTCGTTTAATTTTGACCACGTCGTTTAATTTTGACTAACATTAGTTCGGTGCTAAGTTGACCATGTAATGGTCAAATCAGACCCTTCATTTTTTAGAGTGTATATATGGTCATACAGTTGCTGAAACCGATTGAAGATCTTTGTAGTGAGTTTGCCTGTAAAATTGGCAATTTGGAACCGATTGTTGGGAGGGTGGTATAGGGTTGGGTGGATGACTTGAAAGGGGGAGGGGGGGGGGGATAAAGAAGCATGTTTTACTTTTTATTAAAACATAGTATCCATAAACATGAGAAGTGTAGGAAAGAATATAATCCTCATTTAATAATATTTTTTTAATAAGCATTCGTTACATATTATATATGCACCCCATGCTTTGGCATTGTTCCTTCTACTTAGTGCGTGTATACATTTTGTAGATACCTCTTTCGTTTATGAGTTACCGAGTTACATCTAAAAAAAGTCGAATAGTGATTTCGTCCTTTCATTCTTACTTTTAAGACCTCGCCGTAAAAACAAATATTTAATATAACAGTTTTTGTAACAGATTTTGAACACATGAGAATGATGAATTCTCTCGGTGGCCCCAAATCTTCCAGAGTCGATTTAATCATTTTATCTGGTGAATCAGATTCAAGGTACATTTGGAGATCAAATTTTACCGGTGACGTCAGAGCGGTATTTAAAAAAAAAAAAGGAACAATGGAAATGGATGAATTTTATCAAATAAAAATTGCACCCTACGCCATTGCGGGGGTCTTCCCCCTCGCACGACATCAAACAACATTAATACAGCCCGTGATTATGGAGACTTTAAGCAGGAGATGTTATTTGGATAGCAACACTCCTGCTTACGTTAAAAACGTGCAAACCATTTTTGTTCGGCATAGTTCATACAACCCTCCCACTCACCCCCTCCCCCTTCTTCTTTCCTCCTACATGCCTATACGATCCAACGGCGTATTTTTTACGATGATAGTATAGAAAACAAATTCTTCTTTTCATTGCTACTTAAGCTGAAGTAAAAAATGGAAAGACAAATCATGAGCATAGAGAGTGAATATTGCTGTTACTTTTGATATAATTTGATACAAATCTGCACGTAGGCCTACATTGGTGCGTATTTCTCGTTCTTAGTTGAAAGTTTTGCAGGATTTTAATATGACTAAGCTCATCTGCACGCAGGCCTACATTGGTGCGTATTTCTTGTTCTTAGTTGAAAGTTCTGCAGAATCTTAATATGACTGAACTCATCTGCACGCAGGCCTACATTTGTGCGTATTTCTCGTTCTTAGTTGAAAGTTCTGCAGGATTTTAATATGACTGAACTCTTTGCAAACTTGTTTGTTGTTATAAAGTCTTTGATTTTATGATGTACAGCGGTGTGGGAAGCTTTCGGAAAGTGTGGAGCGGCGGGCATGACGTCAAATGGGCATTTTTAAGTCATACTGATGAATTTCAACATTTTGATACCACGCACACGTGGACACCAGCTAACATCATAAATATATCGAATATAAAACAACACAGACATGTGATTGTTAAAATGAGCATTTCAAGATTTTAACATAAAGCCCTGCCTACTCATTAATATGCATGGCATCACCACCAAAACAAAAGGGCACATCTACAGTCATCTGTGTACCATATATGGCATAAATCCAGTGTATTGTTCTTGAGATACCGTGTTTCCTCGTATACCACTTCTTGCACCTTTTACAGTAATTTAGGGGTACCTATCATTTTCAAAAGGAGCACATTTGTCATTTATTGGAAAAGTAGAAAAGGAAAGTGCCCCCCTGTGCTCTCCGGTTCCTACACCATGAAGATGACAGAAACCGTTCAAATATGCTCTTTAGGCCAACATCATTCATGATATACTGCCGTGGAGCACGAGATACGACCTTTTCAACCAATTGCAAATATCTAACTTACCCAGGCAAAAGTTGTGCACACAAGGTAACATCATAAATATATCGAATATAAAACAAGACAGACATGTGATTGTTAAAATGAGCATTTCAAAATTTCAAGATAAAGCCCTGCCTACTCATTAAAATGCATGACGTCACCACCAAGACAATAGGGCACATCTACAGATCATCTGTGTACCATATATAACATGAATTCAGTGTATTGTTCTTAAGATACTGTGTTCCCTCATCCCAAGCTGTAGATATATAGAATAAGTAAGCCTAAAACAACAAATTAAAGTAAAAAGGGATTTCTTTTTCAGAAATGGGCACCTTTCCACGTGGGCTGACAAAAGTCGCCAGTTCGTACTATTGAGTTGGTAATTAACGGCACTTCCTTTTGAAAGGGGCACTTTTATAATATTTCTGTAAAAAGTACGCACATATACCACTTCTTGCACCTTTTACAGTAATTAAGGGGACCCTATCATTTTCAAAAGGGGCACATTTGTCACTTATTGGAAAAGTTGAAAGGAAAAATGCCCTCTATCCTCTCCGGTTCCTACACTTATGACGATGACATAAACTGTGCGAATATGCTCTTTAGGCCAACATCATTCATGATAGACTGCCGTGAAGCGCGAGATACGACCTTTTCAACCAACTGCAAATATCTAACTTACCCGGGCAAAACATGTGCAGTCAAAAATCCAACTGATTGATTGTAACTTTATTTTCACTCTCTTGCAAATACAACAATATACAGGTTAAGAAAATAATAATTGAGCTTTACATACATTTGTAACAATTTGCAAGGGATAGTGAGGGGGTTATCTGCTCAAGCCAGAAAGGCTTATCGAGGCAGAAACCCCCATGAAAACATAATTAACAAATATGTTACGACACAAACTTAATATAAAAAAAGAAAATAAATCATATATCAATAATCAACATTATTAAACGGGGTGTCTTAAGAAAAAAGTGGACAAAAAAAAAACAATTCAGAATTAGATAGAATCATATAAGCTTAGAAAGTAATTCTTAAGATGAGACTTAAATGTTTTGACATTATTTACGTTTTTAATATCTTGCGGTATGTCATTCCAGACTTTTACACCCGTATATCTTAATAATATATAACTGCCGTTATAGTCGCTACAAAATACTGTGTGAGAGAGGAAACAAGTGAGAACATTTCCGAACATGCAACCAACGAAACATCGAGAAAAGGTAAATAAATAAAATTGAAGAAGTGAGTCACGTGGGGATATATTTTCACTTGTCGAAAGTCTTTAATTCAGTACCACTTAAATGCTAGAGGTACTGATGTAACTCGACCCCTGCAGGCTTCTTTTCAGTTGTAGTCGTGGTAATTGGTAGACTAAAAGAAGGTTCAGGGTGCGTCCTCTTTGCAAAGGTTATATTTTATTTTCTATGTAAATCCACACTGAATTATTCCCAATTTTTATTTGAAATTTTGTATGAAAAATATACAATTTGCCCCTGTTATTCCCAATTTTGAACCAAAATTTATACCGTTTTGGGATAGATTCCAATTCATATCTAAAAAAATAATTGATGACGTTGACTCAGACTTTTGGGAAATATGTATTCATCTGATGATGCAGCCACATGTACACTGTTAGAATACTGGGTCAAATTTTTGTTGGTTGAAGACATTTCTCAAATCTGTTGCTCAAATATTGCCCAATATATGTGCAGAAAAGCGATTGAAATTATTTTACCAGAAAAAGGTACATCACATTGTTTTGTTTACTCAACGGTTGGTTTAATTGTTGTTTATACACATGCTTGGCAGCAAATTGAAGACGTTCGCTTTACATGTCGTCGCATTGCAGACAGGCATGGAAGTTCAAAGTCGACAGTTTGCTGGCAAACTGGGAATTAATTATTCCTGAAATGATCATCCATGGAAGGTAATAATTTTATGTTCAAATTACCTCATTGAGAAAGTTTGTTTGATTAAGAAATATAACGTTTCACATTCGTCAGGCATCAGGCCAGGGTTCATGATGTAGGCCCACAAAGAGAGAAAGTCAGTAAACCTTTGGTCATTACAGGCCTACGTTAGGCTAAGCGTACAGTATAGGCTAGCTAATTAATAGCATTACCAGTCATTCAGATAGGCCTAAACCCATCGTTTATTAACTTACTCTCCAGGCCTACATCATGAGTAATGGCCTGACGTATGTAAAACATTATCAAGCAGTCAAACAAACTTTCAAAATGAGGTAATTGAACAAAAAAATTATCTTCCAAGGATGTAATAATTTTAGAATGATCTAATGCCCAGCTTGCCAGTAAATATGCCACGTAATTGGTTAAAAAATATTTGTCCAGCTTTTTACCCAACATTGCGTATCTATTCAGCAACCTATGCAGTTGGGTAAATATCAACCAACCAAAATACATGTAGGTAAAATCAAAACCCAAGTGTTGGTTAAATTTTTCTACCCAAGAGTTGGGGAAATACACTTCCTTAAATGTTGGGCAAATCTTATCCCAACAATTGGGTTTTATCAATATTTTTAGCAGTGTACCTTCCCCCACACCTCCCCTTCCTATTCTTCCCAGGCCAACAACAAACACACGATGAACTTCTGTACATGTTGGAAAATTATATGTTGTGATGAATGAGCCAATAATATCAAACTGCTACAAAAATTGCACCTCGTCGTATCTCCCACATAAGGGAAAAAGGATTCTATCCCACATTTAAATAAAAGTGTGGTTATGATATCAATCTGATGCTTGATTACTTCATTGGTCAGCCAGGGGTTTGGTCAATAAGTTGCTGAAACCGATTGAAGAAATTGAAAAAACTACCCGAAAATAAAAGACAAATTCGATAAAAATGTTCTCAGAATCGAAGAAAAAAGACCGGAAATAAAACAAAATTTCCAAAAAGAAAGCAAAATTTAACATTTATGTAGATGATTCATGTAACGGTTCTGCGAATCAATTTAAGGATCTTCTCTCTCCCTATGGACTTATTCAACATGTAAATGAAGCCATTCATTGCCAAGTTACTGTCTGGATCTCTTGGTTAAACAAGAAAGTACTTTGCCTATCATTTTAAATGTCATGGTCCACTCTGGTCTATCCAATCATTATGCTATAATGGCCAACCTTAATCTCAAAAAAACCAAATGCGCCAACAGTCTCTGTCACAACTCGTCAGTGGAAAAATTCAATGCCAAAGATTTTTGCCATGACGTTGACACTAAACTTTCTTTTGTTGACTTTGATAACTGCGAGCTGAATTCTAGTTTTAAAATATTTGAGTCCACACTCTGTGAGGTTTAAGACTCGCATGCTCCATTCAAAACTAGGAATATGAAACTCCTTTCTGAATCATGGTGGTTTAATGATAATATTCGTGAAGCACAAAAAATCATACGGAAACTTGAGCCAAAATGGCAAAAGAACAAACTTTAAATTTATCGCCAAGAGTACCAACATCAGAGGCTTATTATTAGTAAAACAATCAAACAAACCAAGATATCTTATTACTCTTCCAGAGTAGAAGAAACCTCTGGTGATCAGAAGAAACTATTTGGAATTGTAAATGACCTCTGCACAAATTCAAGGTTCCTGTCCTTCCATCAAGTAACTCAAATGAATGTTTTGCAAATCAGTTCCATATTTTTTTCTTCAAAGTATCGAAAACATCCGCAAGTCATTTACATATTCTTATATTTGGTCAAACAACTCTGCATCTTCAAATGGCAACATAAACGTTTTAATTACATGTAGATTTTCAACATTTGCTTCTGTTGACGAAACTGAGATTAGGGAAATCATCATAAAATCACCAACAAAATTGTGTGAGCTTGACCCTGTCCAAACTTCAATAATCAAGCAAAATATTGATGTCTTTCTACCATATTTTACCAGCATTGTTAATAAGTTTCTCTCTTACTTCTGAACATTTTCCAGAAAGCCAAAACATTGCATTTGTTCGACCATTATTTTAAAAGATTGATTTGGACAAAGAAATTCTGAAACTACCGGCCAGTTTCAAATTTAAAAATTCTTTGAAAAACTATAGAACGAGTAGTTGCTTTAGGATTATCCGACTATATTCGTGTTGATAACTTGACAGACATTTTCAATCTGCTGATAAGCAATACCGTGGAAGTGAAATAGCTCTCTAATATGTAAACAATCACATTCTTACTGCTTTTTTTTTACATTCTCACTGCTTTTATCACATTCTAAATGCTTTTATTACATTCTGACTGTTTTTATCACATTCTCACCGCTTTTTATCACATTCTCACTGCGTTTTATCCCATTCTCACTGCTTTTTATCACATTCTCACTGCTTTTTATCACATTCTCACTGCTTTCAACCACATTCTTACTGCTTTTATAACAATCTGACTGCTTGTTTTACATTTTCACTGCTTTTTATCACATTCTCACTGCTTTTTATCACGTTCTCACTGCTTTTTTATCACATTGTTACTGCTTTTTATCACATTCTCACACTTTTTTATCGCATTCTCACTGCTTTTTATCACATTGTCACTGCTTTTTATCACAATGTCACTCATTTTTATCAAATTGTTACTGCTTTTATCAAATTCTTACTGCTTTTTATTGCATTCTCACTGCTTTTTATCACATTATCACTGCTTTTATCGCATTCTTACTGCTTTTATTACTTTCTCACTGCTTTTTATCACATTCTCACTGCTTTTATCACATTCTCACTGCTTTTTATCACATTCTCACTGCTTTTTATCAACTTATCACCGTTTTTTATTACATTGTCACTGCTTTTATCACATTTTTACTGCTTTTTATCACATCCTCACTGTTTTTTATCACATTCTCACTGCTTTTTATCACATATTCTCACTGTGTTAATCAAATTCTCACGGCTTTTTATCACATTCTCACTGCTTTTATCACATTCTTACTGCTTTTATCACACTCTCACTGCTATTTATCACATTGTCACTGCTTTTTATCACATTCTTACTGCTTTTTATCAAATTATCACTGCTTTTTATTACAGTGTCACTACTTTTAGCACATTTTTACTGCTTTTTATTACATTCTAACTGCTTTTTATCACATTCTCACACTTTTTATCACATTCTCACTGATTTTATCACATTGTCACTGCTTTTATCACAATGTCACTGCTTTTAACAAATTTGTACGGCCTTTATCAAATTCTCACTGCTTTTATTATCGCATTTTCACTGCTTTTTATTATTCTCACTGCTTTTATTGCATTCTTAGTGCTTTTTGTCAAATTGTCACTGCTTTTATCACATTTGTACTGCTTTTTATCACATTCTTACTGCTTTTATCACATTCTCACTGCTTTTACTACATTCTCACTGCTTTTATCACATTCTCACTGCTTTTTATCAACTTATCACCGTTTTTATTACATTGTCACTGCTTTTATCACATTTTTACTGCTTTTTATCACATCCTCACTGTTTTTTATCACATTCTCACTGCTTTTTATCACATATTCTCACTGTGTTAATCAAATTCTCACGGCTTTTTATCACATTCTCACTGCTTTTTATCACATTCTTACTGCTTTTATCACACTCTCACTGCTATTTATCACATTGTCACTGCTTTTTATCACATTCTTACTGCTTTTTATCAAATTATCACTGCTTTTTATTACAGTGTCACTACTTTTAGCACATTTTTACTGCTTTTTATTACATTCTAACTGCTTTTTATCACATTCTCACACTTTTTATCACATTCTCACTGATTTTTATCACATTGTCACTGCTTTTTATCACAATGTCACTGCTTTTTAACAAATTTGTACGGCCTTTTATCAAATTCTCACTGCTTTTTATCGCATTTTCACTGCTTTTTATTATTCTCACTGCTTTTTATTGCATTCTTAGTGCTTTTTGTCAAATTGTCACTGCTTTTTATCACATTTGTACTGCTTTTTATCACATTCTTACTGCTTTTTATCACATTCTCACTGCTTTTACTACATTCTCACTGCTTTTTATCACATTATCACTGCTTTTTATCACAATGTCACTGCTCTTTATCAAATTGTTACTGCCTTTTACCAAACCCTCACTTCTTTTTATCACATTCTCACTGCTTTTTATCACATTCTCACTGCTTTTTATCACATTCTCACTGCTTTTTATCACATTCACATTGCTTTTTATCAGACTATCACTGCTTTTTATCACATTCTCACTGCTTTTTATCACATTATCACTGCTTTTTATCACATTGTCACTGCTTGTTATTACATTCTTACTGCTTTTATCACATTCTCACTGCTTTTTATCACATTATCACTGCTTTTTATCACATTCTCACTGCTTTAGACAAAGGAAAGTCACTGCACTAATCCCTTGGATTTGAGCTTAGATTTTGACACTGTTAACCATCCCATACTTTTGTCACGTTTGGAATACTGTTTGGGAATTAATAACTGTGCTCTGAAATGGTTTCAGTCATATCTCGCTAACAGACCACAACAAGTCTGTATTGGTGATGCCACCTCGAGGCCAGTTACCCTTAGCTATGGAATTCCGCAAGGATCAGTGCTTGGCCCTCAGTTATTTACTGTATACACACTACAAATTCGTGAAATTATTCTAAAATACAACCTAAGCTATCACGTTTATGCAGATGATACACAGCTCTATGTTTCCTTTAATTCTTTTCAAGATAATACTGCCTCCTGCAGTATTCAGGACATTCGTGACTGGATGAACAATGTTTTTTTTTTTTTAAATGAATGACGAAAAAACTGAATTTATGCTCTTCGGCTCTTCTCACCAATTATCAAAAATAACAATACCTTTTATTAGAATTGGCAACTCAGAGATACCCCCATCTCTACAAGCCCGGAAACAAAACAGTTACTCCATGCCTTTGTCACCTCACGCCTTGACAAATGCCATGTTGTACAGACTACCCAAGAAAAGTATCATTCCACTTCAAAAATTACAGAACACAACTGCTCGAATTCTTGCCACATCACCCCAATTTTGAAAGAATTTCACTGGCTTCTCGTTATTTATGATATTTCTTTTAAACTTGTGCTTTTTGTTTATAAATCTCTGAATAATTGTGCTCCTACTTATTTTAATAATCTCCTTGTCAAGTATAATCCAACCCGTAATCTTTGTTCTCGCAATTTGTCCCTTCTCGCATTTTGTCCTTTCTCAAAGAATCAAAAGCTTATCGGGTATGGGGGAAAATATCTGTTGCTATTGCAGCTCCATGTATTTGGAATAAATTACCTCATGAACTCAGACTTGTCCCAAGTATTATTCTTATTTAAGGACCTTAAACTTACCTGATGAGTATGGCTTTTGATGATCTCCCCTAATTATGCTATTTTATATTGTCTCTTGTTATGTACTATACTTGTTATGTTCTATACTATATTTGTTTTTCTGCGCCTTAAGCGCTCTGCCGAGTGGATATGTGCACATTATATATCTGTATTATGATTATGGTTGTGATTATTATTATGAATATTGTTGTTGTTATTATCATGAATATAATCATGATTATGATTATGATTATGATTATGATTGTGATTGTTATTGTTGTTGCTGTTGTTGTTGTTGTTGTTATTATTATTATCATTATCATTATTATTATTATTATTATTATTATTATTATTATTATTATTATTATTATTATTATTATTAATATTATCATCATTATTATCATTATGATTATTGTTATTATGATTATCATTATTATCATTATTGTTATTATGATTATGATTAATATGATTATGATTATTGTTATTATGATTATTATGATTATGATTATGATTATGATTATAGTTATGATTTAAATAATATCAATAATATGATTATGATTATTATTATTATTATTATTATTATTATTATTATCATTATTATGATTATGAATATTGTTGTTATGATAATTATGATTATGATTATTGTTATTATGATTATTGTTATTATGAATATTATTATTATGATGATTGTTATTATTATTATGATTATTGTTATTATATTTATTATTATTAGTATTGATATCATTATTATAATGATTATGATTATGATTATTATTATGAATATTATGATTATGATTATTATTATCATTATTATTATTGTTGTTATTATTATTATTATTATTATTATTGTTATTATTATTATTATTATTATTATTATTATTATTATTATTATTATCATTATCATTATCAATATTATTATTATTATTAGTATCATTATTATTATTATTATTATTATTATTATTATTATTATTATTATCATTATCGTTATTATTATTATTATTAGTAGTAGTAGTAGTAGTATTATTATTATTATTATTATTATTATTATTATTATTATTAGTATTATTATTATTATTATTATTATTATTATTATTATTATTATTATTATCATTATCATTAATATTATTATTATTATTATTATTATTATCATTATTATTATTATTATTAATATGATGATGATGATTATGATTATGGTTATCAATATTATTATTATTATTGTGAGGCAAGTTATTGTGGAATAAGATTGGTGAGGCTAGAATCGGACTATCGCTCTTCTTATAACAGTTCCACATAGTGTAAACGATTCAATTTCTTTTTGAAGGTTGACTTTCGGGCACGGATACTCGGACTGTATCGAGGTGTGCTTGATCGTGGCCGTGTCGGTGGATGTTCTCGTGCGTATCGGGCCAATCTTCATAAAACATATCTCCCTTTTTTTGTTCAACGGTTTCTTTTTGCCACGATTGGCTTTTCGTTTTACCGGTCCGCGTCCGGGTCGCGATCGTTTCTTACTGCGGAGAGGCGAAAAGCCACGAATAATAGGCGAGACTGGTCAGATTGCGCTTCCCGGAGTACCGAAAGGTCGATGCGGGGATGAACCGAATGATGATGGTGTACGCAGAGGTGTGAGAGGAGACGGGAGTAGAGGCGACGCTCGTCTCGGTGTTATTGAACGTTTACAAGGTCTCTTCTTCTTTTTTCTTTTTTTATCACGGATCACCGTCTTCGACGTGAAAAAAGTTTTTACGATTGGTCGCGTCATGCCGAGCAATGCGATGCGGGTGTACGACGAAACAGGAGAGAATGCAAGTTATCGACGCACGAGGGAGTTCAGACGTGAATCACTTAACCTAGAAGAATTGCTCCGACGACTGCTGCTCCGACGACGACTGCTGTTACGGTTACTAGTAGTAGGTGTCGATGGAGTTCTTCCTCTGAACGGTAACTTCAGCCCTTTTTGGCCACGAGTCGGACGAGGTATCTTTCATGGTAATGACGGTTCTTGTTCGTGCAGTGCGGTTTATAACCCTTTTCCCACCTCCTTTTTGTCCTCCTCCTATCTGTTGGGACAATGCCTCTTTGGCACGAGTCATGGCTTTTCGTTTCATGTGTCAACCTGTTTCTTTTGCTCTGCGAGTGGCTGATCGTTTGATGTGTTTCCGGCCATAACATCTCCTAGAATACCGGCTCCCGTGGTCAAAGCCTGTTTTCCAACTTCTTTACCTAAACTAACGGCTCCTTTCTTGAGGAACGGTATGGCCATCCTAAACAATCCAGAAAGCATTCCGCCGAGACCGTAGCCTTGTTGATTTCCCGGCCCGAGAAACACGGGTAGACGTCCGTCGGCTATGATGTTTGATCTTCTTCGTCTCAATCGATAATGAATAGCACGACGTTCACGGCAACACTATATATCTACAAGGAACGTTGTTGACGAAAATGCAGCCTGACAATCGATCTCCTTGTCGCGAATGGTATTTTTTCCCCCGTTCCGTCGCGGATAACGATTTTGATCAAATCGATAGGATTTCGGTTAACGGGATAGTAGGCGATGATCGGTGGCGCCATGTCGACGGATTGACCCCAAAATTTTGATAACGGCACTCCAAAATGTTGTAACAACGGTACTTCTTGATCACCTACGGTTTGAACAGTGATAATGTCGGTGTACAGAAACAAGTGTTCGATAATCTCCGTCTTCCAAGGATAATGGGTGGTTATCGTATTCTGTGTAAAAACACAAGGATCCTCACATCCAAAACTCTGACATATTTTTCCACGGAGTTTTACAACGTATCCACTGTTTGCTCGCATCCTCACATATCCGTTGTAAGTTTGGGTTTGTATGACGTTGAGCATATTTCAGTGTGAACTAGGCAAGTAATTTTTTGCTAAAAGCGATGCAAAAGTCACTTCTCTCAAGGGATGTAAATCGACCTTCGCCACATTTATTGTGCCTGTTGCCCAATAAGAACATTGACTCGTCTCGTTACAGATTTTGTTCCACAAATAAGGGTAGCTGAAACTCGCTAATCCGACTTTCCATGCGCCATTGAGATGTAAGGGTCTCAAAATATTGTTTCGAAATCCCATCACTGTGTTTTCTGGATACACACTCATGGAGCCATTGCTCGGCAGCGTCACGTAAAACGATTTAGCCATGGTAACGTTTCGAGCGATAATGAAAAGTACGACGTCGCCGTTAGCAATGTATCTCCCCTACAAGGAACGTTGTTGACGAAAATGCAGTCTGACGATCGATCTTTCTGTCGTGAATGGTATTTTTTGCTCCGTTCTGTCGCGGATAACGATTTGATAACGATAGTAGGCGATGATCGACGGTGTATTCTCTACGGCTTGACCTCGAACTTCTAATGCCGAAACTCCGAATTGTTTCAGCAAAGGTACTTCTTGATCGCCTACGGCTTGAGGAGCAATGATATCGGTGTAGACAAACAGGTGTTCGATGTTCTCCGATTCCCACGGTTGTTTACCGTACCGCCAATCTTCGGTGACCACGCACATATCGTCACATCCGACACTCTAACATATTTTTCCTTTGAGTATTACAACTCGTCCATCCTTAGCACGCACCTTCAAATGTCCGTTGTAATCGTCCTCAGCAAATTTCAGCAACCCTCGATCGTTTTCAGGTAAATACATTCTCTGTCCGATGATAGTGCTACTCACTTTTCTCAACGGGTCCAACTCGATCTTATGTAATTCCGTTTGGTTAACACAAACAGATTTACTCGTTTTAGCACAAATCTGGTACCACGATTTAGAGTAGCTGAAATTCCCTAAATCGACTTCCCATACGCCATCGAGTTGTAGAGGTCTCAAAAGAATGTTTCGAAATTCCGTCACTGTGTTTTCGGGACACACATTCATTCAGCCATTGCTAGACAGCGTCACGTAAAACGATTTAGCCATTGTAAAGTCTCGCAGTCAAATGAAGGTGTTGTTAAACGACTTTATGATTTAACAACATCGGTGACCCAACTGTAGAATTTGGAAAGGAAACCGTACCATTTTACCAGATATTCTTTCGTTTCGTCTTTACGTTTTCGTGATTGAAGAATCATCTTAATTTTATAAACCGCGTCTATTTCCTTTTTACCAATCTTGTGTAATTCCTCTCGATAAAAGTTACCGGCCACTTCTTCTCCTTAGAGATCTTTAATCGCATACACGACGGGTTGACGGCGGATCACTTTGTTGATTTCAAATACTTCTTCGGTCCATCTTGGCACATAGCCTTTGCAAAACGGTCGTGTGACCATGCTCAAACGAACGACGTCTCCTATTTGTAAGGTTACACCTTTCTTTTTCTTCTTCTTTAACGTTTTACCGTATAAAGCTTCCCAGACCTCCCAAGTCGTTACGCTGTGGACATCTTCCGGAGCCCGTCTGATACTACGATCGCGAGCACCGTTTTAGGCGACAAGAAGTTTGGGTAATACGTCGACGTATTTGTGAGTGCTGTTTGCGGTGAAGTACCCTTTAATCTTTCCACCACGCTGGCTTTGGTTTCGTTTTCAGTCGAGAAGAGCTGTACACCTTGTTTTCTTTAAAAAGGTCTGTACTTGACGATTATAGAATTCGGTTTCTTTGTCTTTCTGCAGCTTCTGCGGTAAACGCCCTTCTTCTTCTTCTTCTTCTTCTTCTTCTTCTTCTTCTTCTTCTTCTTCTTCTTCTTCTTCTTCTTCTTCTTCTTCTTCGTATGCTTCGTCGTCGTCGTCGTCTTCGTCTTCTTCTTCTTCTTCTTCTTCTTCTTCTTCTTCTTCTTCTTCTTCTTTTTCTTTTTCTTTTCTTTTTCTTTTTTCTTCTTCTTCTTCTTCTTCTTCTTCTTCTTTTTCTTTCTTTTCTTTTTCTTTTCTTTTCTTTTTCTTTTCTTTTTCTTTTCTTTTCTTTTCTTTTTCTTCTTCTTTTTCTTTTTCTTTTTCTTCTTCTTCTTTTTCTTTTTCTTTTTCTTCTTCTTTTTCTTTTCTTTTGTGAACAATGCAGTCACGACGGGGTTCAAGTCGTTCATCAAATCGTCAATGACAATCAACTTCCTATGCTCTGCATCCAACCGTTTTAGTTCTTCTTCACCGGGTAATCTTTCTATAAATTGAACATGAGGTAAAGCTTGTTTCAATGCTTCGTAATCGGGTTGGTATTCGGCATAAAACTAATACACGCGTTCGGGAGGTGGATCGATTAATTGCTCACGACCTTCCAAGAGCGTTCTCACCCACCGGATCTTCCCGCACCCTGTCGGCCCTGCAACGATACAAGTGAACAGATGATGTAATGTTCCATCCAACGTCTCCATCTCATGAATGTTACAAATAAAGTGATGCCGTTCTTTATATCATCTAAAACCTAATTACCTATCTGTTTTTCTTCAGAAAACGATGATTTAAAAAACAAAACAATGATCGATATATACAAAAAAAAAACAGATTCCAGTAGTTTGCTTTATACACATTTACATTATTCGCCCTTAAGATTGTCAGATTCGATTGTGAAAGTCACCTTGAAGGTCACCTTTATACGCTGGCATTGTGCCAAGTCACCTTTACACATTATGTGCGGGTATCGCGTCACCTTCTGTGAAAGTCACCTTCAAGGTCACCTGTATACGTTGGCATCGTGCCAAGTCACCTTTAAACAGTATGTGCAGGTATTGCGTCACCTTCAGACAGAAGTTTGGGCACCCTGCAGCCCTGCCAAACAATATGAATTGGTATGAATTTTTTTGAATTGCCTCATTCTATTTTTTGATCTCAAGAAATCAACATGGCCCAACGCATGGTGGATTTGTCCGATCAAGGCTGGACGATAGAAACAAGCAACACTCATGGACAAAGTTACTTTTTTAATCATTGGACAGGTGAAATACGTTGGGAATTGCTGGACGTCTTCGAAGACTCGATGTATTGGGAAGCACAAATCGATACGGAGGAATGGGATATCGAGGATTGGGATGCACAAATTGACACAGAGGAATGGGATATCGATTCCCAGGATTGTGAAGTGGCGGAGATGATCGAGAGAGGAGAGAATAATTTAAGTGATAAAGTCAATACGTTTGCCAATCAATTAATTGCCGAAAACATACCAATTCCTGATAAACAATTATTACAATTACCTATCGTTCGTGAGTTTTTACCGCTCGTTAATGAAATAGAAAGACCCGATCAAGGCGGAGGAGCAGACGAGGCTATGGATGTTGATCGGGACAATGAAGTTACCGTCGAGAGTTGCTATTTATCGTGGAGACCCAAAGACGCCATATTCCCAGATATAACTCGGATTCAAATGAACACGTTGTGCGGTTCGACGGTGAAAGAATTGGTCGGCTTGCCAAGCAAGAAGAGGACGTCGTCAACGTATTACATGCTGTTTTCGAAAGTCTTATCCAACGACTGGTAGAAGGTTTTGCTGCTTAAGATCGTGCGAGTTTTGAGATTCATTCTCCTAGTTTGGAGTATCCAACATGGGTGCAACTCATGAGTAGAGATTAAATGAGCGTACAGCGTCTTCTAACCGCCATTTTTCAAGTTTTCAATCAAAGACTGCTTTCGTGCTTGACGGAGACCTTGAAATCAGAGTGATTCCCATCAAGATGCCTCAAGGAAGTGGCTGTACTTACATAAAAGACTGGACCTTGAAAAAAGGCTCTATCATCCGTATCGCAAACAAAGTTCACCTCTGTCTAGCCCGAGCTCTAGTGACCGCCAAAGCCCGTATCGACAAAGAGAACGATAACGCCGTCAACTGGGAAAACATTCGTCACGGTTTTGGTGAGTAAACGAGACTCGCAAGAGCGTTACACGAACGAGCCGGCGTTGCCTTGGTTTCTGTGGATTGGAAGAAGTAGAGCGTTTTCAAGCCGTGTTACCTGATTACAAAATAAATGTCGTTACTTCAAACCCTCACGACTTCTTTCTATTTAGGGGACATCCTCGTGCAAAAAAAACTTCATCTTATCTACCATGATAATCATTTTGATGTTGTCATTTCACTTCCTGGACTACTGGATACCCATTACTCCTGTGACATTTGTGAAAAAGGGTACGAAGTCTTTGACCACCATCGTTGCCATAAGGTTTGCGAATGTTGTTTTAATGCAACAAAAGAGGAATGCCTGTTTACCGAATGGATACATTGTAAAGATTGCGACCGATCCTTCAAGAGTCCGACATGTTTTGCTAATTACAAGAGGATCCCAAAAAGAAGCAAAGTCACGATCAAACCTAAAACGAAACAAGACCACGCTCGATCTGTAAACGCATCTGTCGTTGTACTACTTGTGGAGTAACCGTCAAAGGATAGCACAAATGTGGTCAACTTTACTGCAGAAACTGTGAGAGTCATCGACCGTACGATCATCTTTGTTACATGCAAAAGATCAAAGGAAGAAGAGGAGGAGGAGAGGTAATTGTCGACGACGAAGAAGCTCGTGATATTCTCGGCATGGAAGTCGAGCCGATGAAAGAAAAGAGCCTTCCTCTGAAATACATCTTTTTCGATTTCAAATGCATGCAAGAAGATAAGCTCGACAACGGAGGACATTTAAACGTACCAAACTATTGTGTAGCACATCGTGTTTGTTTAAGCTGTATTCAAAAGGAAGATATTCATCAGAATTGTGTATCGTGTGGCAAACGAGAACATGTATTCTCGAGAAGAAACACTCAAAAAGACTTTTGCAGTTGGTTGCTTTCTCCAGAAAACAAAGGGAGCACGGCCATTGCTCACAACATGAAAGGATACGACGGTCATTTTATTCTCAATCACATGAATAACATTGGAATGTGCCCCAACGTTGTGATAACGGAGCCAAGCTGATGAGCATCGACTTGAAAGAAAAGGCCAGGAACAAAGAGAAAGAAAGATGTTACGACCCTAAGGATCATCGACTCGTGTAACCTAATTCCGGCTCCTCTCTCTTCTTTTCCCAAGACGTTCGGATTGACGGAAAAGAAGAAAGGTTATTTCCCGTACCATTTCAACACTCAGCTCTATGAAAATTACGTCGGTTCTTGGCCTGCAGTCGAAAACTACGATCCCGAGTACATGAAACCTGCTCAAGGCAAAGCTTTTCTTGCGTGGTACAAAGAACAGAAGAACAAGACTTTATCATGGCTCGTGAAATGTACCAGTACTGTTGTAGCGATGTAGGACTACTCCGGCTAGGATGTTTACGCTTCCGAAAAGAGTTTGTTGAAACTACGGACAAAGATCCTTTTGAAAAATGCATCACTATTTCCATAGCCTGCATGCACCTGTTTCGACGAAAGTTCCTTCGTACCAATACAATCGCCCTGGTTTCTCATTCGGGGTACGAAAACGATATACATTCAGTGAAAGTCCTTCAATGGTTAAAATGGATCGAGCAACGAGAGGGCCGACAACTGCAACACGCCCGAACTCCCAAAGGAAAAAAACACATCGGTCCTTACAAAGTAGTCGGATGGGATGAGACGTCAAAGACAGCTTACGAGTTCTACGGTTGTTTGTGGCACGGCTGTCCTATCTGCTACCCAAACAGAGAACACAAGCTGCCGAGGGTCGAAACAACCGTCGAAGATGTTCACGAGAAGCTTACCCGTAAACGAGACTGGCTGAACAACGAAGGGCTTCGAGAAGGCTGGAAACTGGTTGAAATCTGGAAATGCGAGTTCCGAGACGAACTGGAGAGAAACCCGCAGGTGAAAGACTTCGTCGATAACCTGGAACTAAGCGAACCTCTTCGACCCCGAGATGCGTTTTTTGGCGGACGGACCAATGCCATCAAGCTTCATGAAGTCGTCAAAGAGGACGAACAGATCAAGTACGTCGATGTCTGTTCGCTCTACCCATACGTCAACAAGTATTGTAAATACCCTTTTGGGAATCTGGATATCATTAAAACCCCGGGCACCACCGACGTACGTGACTACGAAGGACTGATGAAATGCACCGTCTTACCTCCTCGTGGTCTGTACCATCCCGTGCTCCCGGTATGATGTCGAGGAAAACTCATGTTTCCGTTGTGTATCGCTTGCGCAGAAACTCTGACCAAAGGATGATGTAAACACTCCGATGAACTACGAGCGCTTTACGGGACGTGGGTGAGCTGCGAGCTACAGAAAGCCGTAGCGATAGGTTACGAGGTGTTACATATCAACAAGGTGTGGTATTTCAAGGAGCCCAAGCAGTACGATCCCGAAACAGGAGAGGCCGATTTGTTCACGGCTTACATCAATAGGTTTCTGAAAATGAAATAGGAAGCCATTGGGTTGCCAGAAGTCTGCGAAACCGAATAACAGTGTCGTCGGTACATCAACGAGTGCGAGGCCCGAGAAAAGATCAGACTGGACTACGTCAACATTGCCAAGAACAAAGAAAGCGATCGTTGGCTAAACTGATGCTCAACTGCTTTTAGGGAAAGTTTGGACAGCGAAGTGCACTTACCAAGACGGAATTTATTAATACTCTTGAAAAATTCTACAAGCTGTTGACGGACAAATCGAAACAAATGAAATACTTGCAGTTTCACGACAAATTCACCGCCCGCATCCAATGGGTCGACACGAACGAATACGTCGAAGTATCGCCTAACACGAACATTTTCAACGCGGCTTACATCACGGCTCACGCCGTCTCAAACTCTACAGTTACATCGAGCGACTGAAGGAGCGCGTCCTCTAATTCGACACGGTCAGCTGACCGGGAACCTACGATCCACCCCTCGGCAACTTTCTCGGCGACATGACAGACGAGCTGGAGAAGCCGGGAGCTACATCACCGAGTTTGTTCCTGGAGGCCCAAAGAACTACGCTTACAAAATACGTTCGACCAGACCAGACGCCGTCGTCGTGGGGGAGTGCAAAGTCAGAGGCATCACATTGGACCATAACACCATTCTATTGGTCAATTTCAAGGCGATGATCAACACGGTAAATCACGTAGATCCTGAAACAGGCCGAGCCTGGGAAGACGACGAAGAACTCATCGTTTCTGTCCATTATCCTCACAGCATCAGGAGAGACGGTCCCGGAAGAGTTCTTACCAGATTCATTACCAAGGATTACAGACTGATCTACGACAAACGCGTCATCCAAGCAGATCTTTCGACCCTCCCGCACGGTCATTGAAAGAGCGCGATCATTTGACACTTATCTGAAAAAGAACATAAAAGAGGTGGATGTGAATTGAGTCGATTCATCTAATCATGGGTATTCTAAACGAGGAAGAGACATTTGTGTGGGAACGTTTGTGGTGGCCTATGCTTGCAAAAAGTTTACGTGAAAATATCACAGAGTACGGAAATGTTACTATCCGAGTGCTAAAATTGAATATAGAGAAAAGTACATAGATCCCGTGTATTTCGCCTGTGTTTCATCTCAAGGAAGGGTCGAAGGGATTGCTAAAGTTTTTAGAAAACTTCAGTTGTAGATTGTACAGAGATGATGAAGTACACGCCTTCATGCCAAAACCTTTCCATGCCTGGTTGGAAATAAACGACGTAACCATTCGTATTGAATATACGGCCGTCGAAAACAGATCTTCAAGCCGTATACGATCCCGCACCAAAGTGTTCGTGTAGATACAGAAAGAGCGTTACCATTAACATTGTTACTTTGCTTTGATTGGTCAGAAAGAACATAAAAAGGCAAGCCTTGCTGAAGTTCGATTCATTATTTTATTAAACACCAACACGGATACTACACCTAACAGTACGACTTCAGAGCAGAAACGTAAAGTAGCGTCGGAATATACACAGACATCAAAGAAACCACGCAACGACACCTTCATCGTAGTAAAAATGTCCCCTTTGCAAATCATCATGGCATAGATCAGGCATGGTGTGCGCGACGAAGCTTGCGATCCTGACATGTACGGAGAACATACCGGCGAAGGAGACTTTCCATTACCGTTCTACAACGCTTTAGGTTGTCTCGCCGCGTTTATGGCCCCAATAGGATGTAACATGGATGAAGAAAGAGAAGTACTTGAACATTTGTTGAAAGAGGCAAAGAAACACATGGGTATGGAGGAGGATCATACAAACATTCTGCAGACCGAAACGGCATCGTCCGTCATGCCGACAGAAGAAGACTCTCTTTTGTTTAAAGAGAAAAAGAACTGGCCGAAATTCCTGAAAGCGATGACGGAGATGGCACACGACTTGCTGAAAGCCCAATTGACACAAGCCGCATTGGTCAACGACCTGATCAAAAAGGTGGAAGAAAAGAGAGACAAAGTAAAAGAGATTCAACGCCCGTTGATTACAGATCGACTTGCGAAAGACATTTTCAAAGAGCTGGAAAGGGGAATGAAGAAAGAGGTTAGCAAAGACTACGGAGAAGAGAAGGTACTCTGTTTGCTGAGAGACGTCATCTGTGCAGCGCTGGGAAGCTACGCTGATCGATTGAGCAATCTCGGTCTTAGATACAAAGTGATGGACTGTCTGTGGGACTTGATTATTAAGGAAGAATGTTAAAAACAATGCATGTGTTTGAAAAATAATAATAACAAGAAAAAGAAAAACAATGAGGGCGGAAAGAGTACAAAATCGTGGCATGACTCCTACGGTATCACTGCGTTGGTTGGGGCAGGTACTTTACCCTCGCATGTAAATATTTAAAAAAGAGAAAAATAAATTTAAAGACATTCGAAAAGAGTTCGAGGCTACCGTAGAGACTACTGTAGAAGTTTGACCTAGCTCATCACACCTTTCGTTTTTCAAAGAAACGTCATTAACTCGAATGGTATCATACCTTACTGGCTTCTGATTGGTCGAAGACATCAAAGCAAAAAGCATAAATAGAGCAAACTTGATCAATTCTTTTCATTCTATGTTTCAGAGCGAACACATCTTGCCTCGATACTTGCCAGTATCGCCAATATCCACGGTTGCTTTCCCTAACGGGTTTACAAGGAGAATGTTAACACAGGAGGGAGATCCCATCAGAGCTTACTACTGGTTCGGTTTGGCACACAAATTCGACAACAGAGTACAAAAACATCTGCCGTCAGAACACCGCCGGGATACCTGAATCAAAGACCAGATCACCCTCGGAACTTTGCAATCAGAAAGAGCAGCTGGGGGAAAGCACGAAACTCCAAGGCTCGTATGCGTTTTTACACTTATAGAGCTCAGATATATTGTCAGTTTCTCGACCACTACAAGGTAAAAGCCCAGGAGAAGAAAATATACATGTCCAAGCCACCTTGGAAAAGAGGAGCGTACTGAACCAACGTGATGAAGCATAGAGAAACGCATAGAGAAATGCTGAGGAGCAAAGCAGCCGATGGGCATTGGTGGACTACGGGAGATGGACAGTAGCAGGTCGATCGGCCAAACGGTAAAGAACCCAAAGGCTCTTATAATAGCCACCACAAATATAAGAAAGAGGAAATTGAATTAAGACATTGTATTTATCGTGTGTTTATTATTGTGTGTTTATTGTTTTCCCTACAAAAGATGTAACGACCTTCGGTCGTATGGTAGAACCACGAGGAGTCATACAGGTAGTGACCAATCAGAAGCCAGTATTCTACCCAATTTGCATATTCTATAAATATTCATGAGAAATTAGGAATACTGGCTCCTGATTGGTCACTATCTGTATAGGCTCCTCTTACTACTACTTTCCTTATTATTCAATTTGTTCATTGCCAATAAATATAACATTTCTCAATGGTCAACAACAATAGAGGTCATAGGTAATCAAGATGTTTTCAGTGATCCATGAGATTCTATAGAATGGGGATGATTGTATTTCAATATCATATTAATGGCTTATGGCCACTTGTCACTAAATCATTATGATAAGTAAATCATGTTTTACTTGCAAATAAATGACACCCACCATTCACCCCATTTCCAACCCCTCCCATTTATTACACCATCTACGCTCTCTCCCCCTTTTTCCTTTTACAGCCCACCAATACTAAAACATTTCAAAATAAAGAAGTATTTTTGTTTTCATCAGGCAATGCAATAATATGAAAACTTCACATCATGATTATTCTTGTAACCGTATAACTGAACCTAATTTCGTGCACTACATAATTTGTTCGATTCCACCTACTTTAGCTACCAATTTCGAACAACGCACTTACGAGCTAAAACTTGCAATCAAAATTGTGAAAATGACGCTTCCTGGGATAAGGGAGACAAATATTTCTTACTTTAAATGCAATATAACTCACATCCTTAGAAATATTTTCCTTTAAAAAGTTACTGGTCCAGTTGAGCCAATAAAAACAGCAATTTTTCCTTCTTACTCGAACACACACATCCATCTGCTGTCATTGACGTTAGGATGAAGGACGTTTTATTATGTAATGATGGCCTAAACCATAAAAAGTTCATACAAAGGTCACATCGGGTTTAAAACTGATGAATATTTAAGGGTAAAACTTTTAAATTAAGGCTATGACGTTACAAACGTTCATTTCCGTCCCGAAATAGGGTGTGAAAATTGTATATTTTCTGATAGTATTCTTATTCAAATGAATATGTGATTGTTAATGAACAAAAAAGAGAATAAAGAAACAAATGAAAGGTCTAGGTAGATTCTTTTCACCATTTATAACCAAAATTAAGCAATTGAATCAGAATGTGTTTTAGTGCGATTGCTTGTTAACAAGTCTGGAAGAATGCTTATTAATAGAAACATTTATAACACACGAGAATATTAAAGTCATGCAGCCACATTGTTCAGATGTTTCGATAAAATGTCATAGTTTCTAATTGATATACTTGAAATATTACAAACCATTGTGTTAAAAAAACATTTGAATTTTCGAAATGGCCGTTTCGCGCTCAAAAGCCTAGCTCTATTGTCTATTTAATCTAATATTCTGAAAACGGCGTGGTTAACATATCAAATGGGACTGGAAGAGTTGTATCCATGACAGTAATGAAGGTGTTTTCATCAGTTTTAAGTTTCCCCAAGCAAAGATATTTTTCCCAGACGTATTTCAAAATTGAAAAATAAAACATTGCCTCAGGTTTTAACGTTAGGATAGCAAAGGATCATGGGAGATATCACAAAATGGCGGCTTGCATGTAGCATAATGTTCCCATTAATAGGAAAATTTATGTTCCCATTAATAGGCATGCTACCGGACTGTATATATTCAATATTATGTGTGCAGTGGTGAATGAAGACAGTAACATGGTGTGGTTGCCTTGAACTGCAATAGATAGTAAACAAGCTTCTATCCAATCACAACACGTTATACGTGACACGCCCATCAGCTCTCGTGGCAATGCAGGCTTATTGTCACTACGAAAAAATCACCATTGATAATATTTCTGAGATCTAGCATATGGCAAAAATCACTTAAAATGGAACATTCTGCAGCCTAATGTGATTGTGTGAAGGAATTAATACGTAAAATGTTAAATGCGTGGTGATGAACAGTTAGGCGATTCGTTTTCACATGCAAATCCTTTGCTTTTTAATCATGCAGGCCCTACTAATTTTTAACGGGGTGTAGGCCTATCCGTGTCTAGTCAAACAAGAGTTTTGGAATCTTTGCCGTAACCCCCAATAAACATTTTATTTGGGAATATATTCTCGTCATTTTCAAAGATTGAATTGACGGAGCAAAGAAAATAATAAGGTCAATTGCATCCAACCTTGGAAACCGGAGCTAGATCTTCTGAGCTCTCTGTGTGTTGCAGTTTAAGCAATGATACCCACTAACGTCAGGGTCCATGTCTTGTTTTATAATCTCTCTTTAAGAGTATGTAATTTCAGTTCCATGTAGCATTAGCATTAAAGCCCCACCATCGTTTTGTTTGACTAAAAATACACTAGAGCTATTTCTGTGCTATTCTCACCTTGGATTGAAAGAAAATATTTAGTCTTGTATAATCTTTTTAATATCTCTAATGGATGTTAGAATTTTCAGAAGAATTATAAGTCCCAAATTAATATCAAACCATTTCTTTGAAATTTTCATCCAATGTTCAAAAAGTTATTTTCAAATTGCTCTAAAATGATATAAGCAGTATGATGAATTACCTTTCAGGATGACAGAGTAAGGTGTCCGTAGACATAAGGAGTGAGGCCAGTGACGTAGCCAGAATTTTCACATGGGTGGGAAGGAGAAGGGGGGGGGGGAATTGAATTGAACCGACATGATATTTAGTGTTGTATTTTCTGTGACACCGAAGATGTCACTTCGAGCGCTGGACTTGTCGGCGTGGGTTCCAGGGGCCCGCGTAAGGGCTTCTGGGCCTAAAGGTTCCCGGAAGCTCTAACAAAATTGACATTTAAAAGGGAAAAAAGTATGTCACAGCGCATAGAAGAAGGTATTATACAAGTCAAAATTCATGTCAAAGAGAGCTATAATACACCACTATACACAAAACACAAAATCATGAAAACGCATAATGTGGATATATAATGTTTTATTGTTTATGTTTGTACATGGTTAGGCTGATCGTCACGCTTTAAAAAACATGAGTTGTCTAAAAGAAAGGTTTTAGATAATTTACTACAAACTTGTGTAAATGTTGTCAAACTTTTAAAATGAGCCTGTTCTTTATCTTTTTAAATATAAAAACATAATAAGCACCTGGAATATCAAATGTTTTTAAACCGACGGCACCGATCTGAACCAACGGATTAAAATCTAAACCGACGAAATAAAATATTGGAGGAGGCGATCGCCTCCCTCGCTCTCCTTTGGCCACGCTACTGGGTGGGGCTGAACACCAGCTCTTGTTAGTAGTTGTGTTTTGGATGTATTTTTCTGGAAAAAGCGCTAACACAAATTTGTGCTTGTTTCAAATGCTACACGTATAACAAATTTAAAAAAAGAAATTATACAATGTTTACATTTAATTGCATTAAATGTTCATTTATGTTCCTTCCTATTCTCTGTTTTTAATTGAGCTCTGTGATTTATCGCTTTGTGTATTCAGGTCTTACTTACATTTGTTTCTTAGAATTGAAATTCTGTAAATCTTTTTCCTTTAAGATGTATAAGCTGTAATTTGTGCATTTAATATCCTCTTGTAAGCTTCAACGTATATGTTGTAAATAGTTGGTAAAAGTCACTCGATATATCCATACATTTATTTCGGCATGGATTTTGTTTGCTACAGCAATGCTTGATTTGATATTCCTTGCTTTAATACTACGTTTCTATAAACGTCCACAATGTTATTCTTATTCAATGATACGGTTTGACAAACGTCCATGAATTAATTTCAATATCTTTTTATACTAAAGGTATGTGGGGTGGATAGACGCCATAATATCTTCAGTGACTGAGAGTAAGAAAAGATTTTTTTTTTTAAATCCATAAATATTTTCATGCATCTCACATTTTGCTGATCAAAATGATCGGACACAACTCAAAAATTAAAAAAAGTATTTCCAAAAAAAAACTGATCTGCTCAGATTGCAGAATATCACAATTGCTACAGTACATTGACCTCTAACATTGATCTGAACCACGCTCCTGGGGTCCTCATGAGTAAGATACTACTCCCATACGATACATTTAGGCCTAAGGCAGAAAATGTATAAGTTTGGTGAAAGCAGTGTTTGTAGACTTTTAACATTAATGTATTCCTTCTTACTTTATCATTCAATGTGTTCTTTGCATGTATATTAGATTTAACATCTCTCAATGGACAACAGCAGGAGAGGTCAGGGAAGGTCTAGCTGTTTTAGTGATTTATGATAATCATATTTTTAAATCCAATATTCTATAGAACATTATTACTTTGAAATGCCACTTAGATTTATGCTGTGTATTTCAAGCTATGAAACAAAATTAGCCCACAGCCCCCCCCCACCCCTGCCAATGTCTTTTCGCTCCAACCAAAATGTGTTTTTAAGTACTTCGAAAGTATGTCGGAACATCAGTATCATTGTAGAGCCGGAGAGCGTGATGTCATTTGCCCTATGTTACGTACAGGCCCAAGGCCTAGAGACGAAACTCCTATACCTCAGAGCGTGATACTTTCTGGTTCATCCTCCACCCATGTTGGTTCCAAGAGAAGGCAGCAGATATGTCGGTACATTGGAAATTGGAGACAATAAACAAAATAGGCAAACTACAAATTTAATCTTAAAAACAAAAATTGAAATTCTTTACTCCACAAGATTAATTATATTTATATTAGTTTTAATCATAACTTGTCTTTTTAATCAGGATTAATATTCATTTTATTTCTGAAAAGGACAAAAACAACGATTTCTTTTTACAGTACATGCAGGACGGAAACACTTTAGCGCAGCATTAGATTGTAAAAAGACATGTATCGCACTTACTCAATTAGGCCTGTTAATGTTTTAAGAAAAATACTACGTGAATAACTTTTCTGATAAGGAATAAAAGATCAAAACTAGTAGATGTCTTGAACAATTTCAGTATTAATTAATGTGCTAACTTAATTCGTTCAGTTGTTGTTGAACAGTCTGAAGCTAGCTAACGCTGTACGTACGCAGTTAGTTTTACCTTAACTGACCGACGTAAACGCTGACAAATATGGGCAATAATTTAGTTTTATTTAGGAACAAGAATAAGTTGCTTATAAAATCTTATTTTATTCAGACACGTGTGTAGCGATTGATTGCTTTCGAAAAGAATCGCCGGGGTAATCATAGGTCATTGTGTTGCCTAGCCATGCTACAGTAACGTTAGTGTAACTTAGGCCTACATTGTGTGAAACCGTTTTTAATTTGTTAGCATAACGTTAGGGCCTATATATGTACATTACCATGGTATTGACGTGAGAAAGCTCACAGTTCCTCATCAATTTGTTAAGTAGAATTTGTAACAACATGCTCATTTCAAGCTTGTAATATTACTTTTTATTTCGTTGCAATTTGTTGTTTACTTTTGCTGTTTTGTCATTGAGGGATCATCTCATTTTCCCAGACTCAAAAAAGATGGTTTCCAGATCATTTAGAAATGTTATAGTAGATAGGGGTGGGGTTAGTTATTAGTCACATACTCACGGTACACGCGCATTTACTATGGGACATGTGTCGTGTGTACACTAACAACATCTACTGGATTAGAATATATTGTATAGTAGGGCCTATGTGTATCAATACACGCCAGCAGTCATTAACAAAGATAGAAAACGTCAGCTAATTAAAAACAAAAGAAAATATCAGTAAATGTCTGTTATGATTAAAATGCCATTCTTGAAACGCAGCATTACAAATGTTAGCTAGGGTGGGGTGGGCATCAGACCAATATAGGCCTAGGTCTAATTAGTTTTATAGTTGGCATGTGCCTATCAACAAAACAGCCATCAAGCAAAGTCTAAACAGGCTGACCAACTGGCAGATAGGTGTGTATAAAACAAAGTATAAAGAAAGTTAACTGCCAACCTGTTGAGATAGATACAGTAGATCAAACTGCTTACTGATAACTTTGATTTCTATTTTAACATAAGTTTTCAGTTTCATTCACATTTTTCTGTCAAACCTTATTTACCAACAATTGCAGGCCCTAAATTCATGAATTCAAAAATAGTCTTAAACCTTTTTGGATTAGGCCTATATGTTGTATTGCAGCCTTATTACTTCTAATCCATGGGTGCATTTTTCATTCTATGTGTATCACTTATTACAGTTGCTTTCAATTTGTTTGCAAGTTTAACAAGCTTTCAAGTTGGGAAGAAAAAAACTCCACTTGAAATTTGTGCTGCATGCAATTTCTCTTCTCATTGATAGGTAACCTTTAGTTTTGCTCTCATTTGTTTTTGCTTTGGTATCCAATGAACAAATTATTACAGTACAAGTATTCCAACTTTTATGTTGTATGATTGTTAGAAATATTGACTGTACTACAGAATAAGAATATTTTTTAAAATTTATATTAATTTTGTACCAGAAATTAGTGAGCTGAATACCTGTATATCATTTAGTAGTACACAA
The DNA here is from genome assembly GCA_020152595.1 of Chiridota heheva. NCBI lineage: Eukaryota > Metazoa > Echinodermata > Holothuroidea > Apodida > Chiridotidae > Chiridota > Chiridota heheva. The sequence goes on along the minus strand of JAIGNY010000191.1, from coordinate 41,909 downwards.
TACTTTCCAAAATGTTTTCGAACTCCAGGCACATATATAATAATTTTCTTGGGCAGTGGAATGTACTGTAACAGGTTATGAGGAAATGAAATGGTAATGTTAGTATACCCTATTCATACATTTTTTTCACAATAGAAATTTGTCTGCATAACCAAAAAGACACACATACCCCAAGACTGAAAATCAAAATCAGGCTTTTATTTGCATTAAACAGACATAAAAAATCACATTTCATCATGTCTTTTACCAGGCTTTGCTTAGTTGACTATAGGTTACACTTGACAACCATGGGGTCTATTGCATTAGGATGTACGGCCTAATACAATATACCCCCATGGTTGCCAAGTGTGGCCTATAGTCAACTGAGTTAAACAGCCTAATACTATAGACCCCATGGTTGCCAAGTGTGGCCCATAGTCAAGTGAGCTAAGCAGCCTAATACTATAGACCCCCATGGTTGCCAAGTGTGGCCTATAGTCTACTGAGCTAAGCAGCCTGATACTATAGACCCCCATGGTTGCCAAGTGTGGCCTATAGTCAAGTGAGCTAAACAGCCTAATACTATAGACCCCCATGGTTGCCAAGTGTGGCCCATAGTCAAGTGAGCTAAGCAGCCTAATACTATAAACCCTCATGGTTGCCAAGTGTAGCCTATAGTCAACTGAGCTAAACAGCCTAATATTATAGACCCCCATGGTTGCCAAGTGTGGCCCATAGTCAAGTGAGCTAAGCAACCTAATACTATAGTCCCCCATGGTTGCCAAGTGTGGCCCATAGTCAAGTGAGCTAAGCAACCTAATACTATAGTTTCCCATGGTTGTCAAGTGTGGCCTATAGTCTACTGAGCTAAGCAGCATAATACTATAGACCCACATGGTTGCCTAGTGTGGCCTATAGTTAACTGAGCTAAGCAGCCTAATACTATAGACCCCCATGGTTGCCAAGTGTGGTCTATAGTCAACTGAGCTAAGCAGCCTAATACTATAGACCCCCATGGTTGCCAAGTGTGGCCCATAGTCAACTGAGCTAAGCAGCCTAATACTATAGACGCCAGTGGTTGTCAAGTGTGGCCTATAGTCAACTGAGCTAAACAGCCTAATACTATAGTCCCCCATGGTTGCCAAGTGTGGCCCATAGTCAACTGAGCTAAGCAGCCTGATACTATAGACCCCCATGGTTGCCAAGTGTGGCCTATAGTCAACTGAGCTAAGCAGCCTAATACTATAGACCCACATGGTTGCCAAGTATGGCCCATAGTCAACTGAGCTAAGCAGCCTGATACTATAGACCCCCATGGTTGCCAAGTGTGGCCTATAGTCAACTGAGCTAAGCAGCCTAATACTATAGACACACATGGTTGCCAAGTATGGCCTATAGTCTACTGAGCTAAGCAGCCTAATACTATAGACCCACATGGTTGGCAAGTGTGGCCTATAGTCGACTGAGCTAAGCAGCCTAATACTATAGACGCCAGTGGTTGTCAAGTGTGGCCTATAGTCAACTGAGCTAAACAGCCTAATACTATAGTCCCCCATGGTTGCCAAGTATGGCCCATAGTCAACTGAGCTAAGCAGCCTAATACTATAGACCCACATGGTTGGCAAGTGTGGCCTATAGTCGACTGAGCTAAGCAGCCTAATACTATAGACGCCAGTGGTTGTCAAGTGTGGCCTATAGTCAACTGAGCTAAACAGCCTAATACTATAGTCCCCCATGGTTGCCAAGTATGGCCCATAGTCAACTGAGCTAAGCAGCCTGATACTATAGACCCACATGGTTGGCAAGTGTGGCCTATAGTCGACTGAGCTAAGCAGCCTAATACTATAGACGCCAGTGGTTGTCAAGTGTGGCCTATAGTCAACTGAGCTAAACAGCCTAATACTATAGACCCCCATGGTTGCCAAGTGTGGCCCATAGTCAACTGAGCTAAGCAGCCTAATACTATAGACCCCCATGGTTGCCAAGTGTGGCCTATAGTCTACTAAGCAGCCTAATACTATAGACGCCAGTGGTTGTCAGGTGTGGCCTATAGTCAACTGAGCTAAGCAGCCTAATACTATACCCCCCCTCCTCCATGGTTGCCAAGTGTGGCCTATAGTCAACTGAGCTAAGCTTTGTACAATTTTGTTGATTTTTGTTTCTTTCTTAAAAACTTATGTTGTAAATTAATAACATATTGTAGTCTGGTGGTATATACCTACGTCAGCATCTTTTCTACAAAGCTCGCTGATTTCAGCTAAAGCTGTAGTGATAAGTGGAGGACTTATGGCAGTATGGTCATCCACAGAAGATAACTCACAAGAAAACTGTCAGGAATGTTTTTAAGCTGATTGTCAGTTGTTAAAGTTACATTTTTACAGGTGACTATTGCAGTAAATCTTAATCAAAATTGTGATGTCAAAGCTCTTCACTTATTCTTTTGTAAATTGGTTATCTCCATAATTAAGTCCAAATTCCTCTATCATAAAATTGATATAAATGAAATTTATTGGAATACTTTGAAGTTAATGGCAGATTAATATGTGTTGATCTGTTTTAAAGACCTGAATTTACACACCATTGTATGTAACCTGTACCAGCTGTTTGAGTCAATTGATATATTTCCTGTATTATTAGTAATTACAATTTTTACTTTCTGAACCTTACACTTAATTGGATTATTTAATGTTTTCCCCTTCAACACCAGACAGCTTTATAGGCTTGAGATAAGCATGACAAAACTACCCAATTCATTGGGTTGAACATGATAAACTGATAAGAGAATAAGCGTTTCCTGACAAAATGAATCCAACTGTAACAACGATAGCATATGTCAAAGAACTAGTGTGTAGCCTACATAGCTATTTGCCTTCACCTTACGTTTAAATAATATTAATTTTACAAATATGGATTTCCAGTATTCCTCATGAATTATTTACAAAGTTTTGTTTAGAATCCTGGCAGTATACACAACAAACCACCTGGCGAATCAAGTTAGGTATGGGTACTTAATATGAAGCAAGTCATAGCATAAATTCTTGTTGGTCAAGTTTTAACTTGCATTTAGTCTTGCAAGAATGTAGGCTTAACATTTAGGTCTGAATTTGAATAGGTTAAGTTGGTAATTCTTCAGCCCTTTTTCATACTAGCCGAGAATTCCGACCCTAAACTAGGCTTCAATAACTAGGCCTAGATCCCCCTTACTTATTGCAAATCTCAAGGACCACAGATGTCCGATTACGTACGCATTTGGCTAGCCTTTATTAACCATTACTCTACCAGCACTGTTTTGAAAATGCGCTCGGGAGGCGGGGCCAAAGACGGGGCACCCAAAACGGCGATAATATCGCCGCGTGGTAGAGTAAGGGTTAATCAAGGCGTGATTATTGAAGGGTCCTCTGTCTTCCAGGCAGAAAAGTCGGGCCCCTTTCGCTTTCGGGACCCGCTGGGCCGCCCACCGGGATCATGCTGCCTATATTTTCGGGTTGGCGCATATGTCGCGGGTTGATTAACCCTTACTCTACCAGCACTGTTTTGAAAATGCGCTCGGGAGGCGGGGCCAAAGACGGGGCACCCAAAACGGCGATAATATCGCCGCGTGGTAGAGTAAGGGTTAAACGGCCGCACCAATAATCATCACAAAACGGGGACGTAATGTGGCTAGGCCCATCGCTAACGTTACATTATTATTAATTACTAATATTAGGCCTACGGTGTTGGCCGACCTTCACCAACTAGGTGAGGGCCTAGGCGTAATGCATACTGGCATCAAAAGGCTAGGCAGTAAATTCTTAAAAATGCTTTAAGTTTAACGTTTCAATCTGTCATGATCAGACAAACAATGAGTAATAAACTCATCGGCGGCATGGTATACGGTACCGTACCGCACCGTTATCGCGAAAAGTACCTCCTGCATGCATTGTGTGCACGGTTTGTCAGTTTGTTTTCGCACTTGATCCATGGATGACGTCAAAATCAAATTTGTTATATTAATAACATATACAAATATTTGTTTAATGAACTAAAAGTGCACAAAAAGTAACGTTCAAATTAAATCCGTAAAAGCAAAATTTTGATTCCAACAATTTGCGTAGAAACTTAATTTACACATTTCTTTGTTTCTTTCTATACTTCAATTGCTTGATTCTCTACTGCCCTCACTCGGAACCAACTTGGGTGGATGACTTAAAAAAGTATCACGATTTCGTAACACTGTAGTTACATGAGTTTGGACTCTCAGCTTTCGGCCAATACGTAGTATAGGGCAAATGACGTCACGCTCTCTGGTAGAGCTGTGTGGGGTATCGCACTATAGTCAGTCATTCATATAAGAAATGTTTGCTAAGAAGAATCAATGTTAAATATCGTTTTGTTAATCACCGAGTATGAGTTGGGAAACAATTAAATGACTACTTCCACCCATCCCCATTCCCCTCCCCACCCCCCACTCCTCTCCCCCTACACGCGCACATAAACTAAAATGTCAGGAATAAAGACCATTGTTGTTACTCAATGTAATACATCTCCATTATTCTTGTAACAGAACTCACAATCAACACACAGTACAGCGGGTCATTCAAAGTTCACGTGACCCAGTTTCCACTCAGCGCGTAATACACTCTTCATATAAACGCGCGTGGGGGGTCACGTGTACCGTGTATTGATTGGCTGATAGTTTGTTTACTACGCGATTCATTCATATATGGAAGTCGCCTTCTCGTGATGAAGTCATGGCTGCCAGATTAAACGCAGCGCAAAAACATTACACGTCACAGGATTTTAAGGAGAAAATATGAAGAAAGAACGTTTGTGCTGGATCTATTAATCATACATAGTAGCACCAGAAAGCGTGACGTCATTCGCCCTATACTACGTAGTATAGGGCGAGTTACGTCACTCTCTCTCTGGTAGCGTTGTTCATTCTTGTCACATCTGCACAGATTTGTATTCTTGTACGTTTCACGAATACTCCATTTTGCTTCTCGTATTGATGACGTTCTTAATGTTTAGTTCAATCATTTAAGATGGTCCTGGATTAAGCTAATGTTATTCCTCTAATATACAGTGTTATGAATTCAAGCTAATGGGAACATGGGAAGGGAAGAAGGAGAAGGAAGATGGGATGGGGGGGGAGGTGACTTCAAATGGTCCCTGCTGTCCGACGTGGCTCCATATATACCATACAATTCTGGTTAAATACATTTAAGATGCATCATTTTCTAAACATCTATCATAACTTAGGCTAAAGATAAAGCTAAACATTTTTTTAACAAATATGTTATTAAACCTTACAACTTGTGTGCACTCAATGTAAGGCATAGATTGTGAGTCATTGGTGTTTGTACTGGTGCAATTCAGCAGGGAGAGGTGAGTGGGGGGATATCTAATTACCGGTTATCTTTTTCTTTTTTCTATAGGCCCTAATCTTTTTAGGTGAAAGACCACCAAAACATGTTCAGCAGGAAGTATGCTTGATCTATCTGTGTTTAATTTAACCAAACTTTGGTTCGAAGTTTGGGAATAAAAACATCTCTTATGGAAATATATTGTAATTTATTGCTTTCTCTTTTTTAACTTTGATAATAATCATCGCAAGTTGGTTGCAACGAATGAATTGATAAAACTAGCATTTGGGATATGCCTACAAAAAATGCCCTTTTATGATTATCTGATGTTTCAAGCAAATTTAATTATTTATTAATTTTTAAACTTATAATTCTTTATGTAATAAGATTATGTTATTTATAAATAATTAGAGTTGTTATTTTAAAAATAATTTGTTGTATTTTCCCCCTATTTTTTGTCTTCGACAAATGAGATTTGTAGCAATAAAACTACAACTATTTGTTTTACTTATAAAATATTTATATAAGACGAACCTAAAAATATGCAGTTTTACTGTTTTATTATATAAAGCATGCATTGCCTTCTTATAGTTTTCATTTATTTACCTCTTTATTCCACCTTAGTGTAATGTTCTTAAACCACATACCCTCACACACAGACACAGCATTTACTATTAAATTAATATGCAATTATTTTTTCATTATTCCTTTAGTCAACAGGTCATACCATAAGTTTAATTAAATATTATAAATTAAACTTTGCTGCTACTATCTTTAAATGAACCATGAATTATCATTTTCCCTCTGTATTCCACATTCATATCCTCACACACAAGCACATCATTTACTATTATATCAATATTAACTATTTAAATCTCTTAGTTTCCATTTTTCATTACAGTTTAATATTAATAAATCAACCTTAGTGCAATTATTTATTATATCACGACTTAATCCTAGTGTATCTAGTAGTATTAATATATCCTTTATCCATAAATAACCAGATCCAGTAGTCCTGAGTAATACTTTATCAATAAATGACCAGTACTTACCTGATGTTCTCTAATCTCGGTGCGTATTTCAAACAGCAGTGCAGAAGATCCTCAAACACTGCACTGCTGTCTGCTGGTCCGTCTGGGAAATCACAGTACCACATCCAGAGGGATATCAGATGGGGAAGGATCCGGTGGCTGACGGTAACATGTTGAATGCACTTACACCATTGAGGTCTATGTCCAACCTCGTCACCATCGGGGCTGCTTTCCCCAGGACGTCCCTCACGTATCCTGGTGTGCGATCATCACACGCCAACCTCAGCCTCAAAGGTATCTACAGGAGAGAACACCATGACATGTAATACAGTGACTTACATATGGACTCATAAACACACATGGATGCAACAAATTCATTCAGCAGATAAATTATTGTTTGTAATTAAACATCTTTAGGCAAAGTGTGAAGTTGTTTTTTAACAAGAATTTGAATTAAAACAGTATATGATATTTATAATAGATTAAAAACAATGCGTTTTTCACCAAATATTTCAAACTATGGGAATTACTAATATGAAATTCATCTAGATAGGATGTAAAAATTTCTTATATTAGTTTGATTAGGATTCAATGGGGGTGATACATGAGAGAAAGGTTTTTAAATAATATTTAGAATTATCAAAATGAAATTCATCTACTGGAGATACATATTATTGTTTACATGATTATAATTGAATGTGGTTGATACAAATAAATCAAATAAACATTCTAATATCAGCATGATTGCATTTGAATTGGTTGCTACAAGATAATTAAATTAAAAATAGTTTTCACAAAATAGTTTAATTCAATCCAAAATAAAAAGGGAAAACCAAAGAAAATAAATTTACGGCATAAACAATATGTTTCCTAAGCAATACCTGTGAATAAAATGCGAATTTGTTATCAAACACAATTCTAAAGATATATCTGATGAGGAAGGAAATTAATCCAAACCTGCCAGATTAAATTTCATTTAGTACGTCAACTACATTATGTTACACTTGACATTGTGAAGAATAGACTGGCGGCCAAGTTGTTCATATTCAGATATGGAATATGAGAGGGGGAAGAAGGGAGAGTGGGGAGGGGGATGGGGGTATTGAGTATCCCACATCATAAGAACTGATCATTTTGCCAGACCAGCATAATAAGACCCATAATAACCTTCTACTTAGTCTGTTTTCCAGAACTTAGAGCGAAAGCCCGAAGGAGGGCAGCAGTTATAAATCATTGGTGTACTATGAAAAGGAAATGTGCATGAGTAAGCTACTATGTAAAATGATAGAATGGCGACAAACCGCCTACTGTACAGACTGGTAGAGAAGCTTGGCTTTTCATTTAGAATTATAATTTTTCCGTGTTGATGTCCTTGTTAGGTAATATCAATGTTTTACTGATTTACAGGTAAAGTAGATTTGTGCAATTTTTAAGAAAACGGCAACTTTGGAGATTTTTTTTGAACTGTAGGCCCACATAGGCCAAATTAATTTAGTTAGGTAACCCGAGATGAACCCATAGTACGCTCCTTATGACCAATACTAGAGTACACGCAATTGTAGATAAGCCACATTTGTCAATTTAAATCCATTTTTTACTTTCTGTTCCAGCCAAAATTGATCGAAAACTTTAAAATATAGAGTTTTGTAGCTGGGATTTCTTTGGCAGCAGTGGCGTGGTGGGTCATGTTTCATTGGGAAGCAAGGAATTTGCGCCCTCCCCTCCCCTCGAAAAAATTGCCTATAAGAGTAAACCGTTGGGAACATAAATCTAAATTCGCATTATCCGTTTAGATGGCATCGTTTAGGAAATAAATTAAAATCAGTGTTTTAATCAAGGGAACGTCAAATTCCTAGAACAGGTTTAGGGGGCCAGGCCTCCTCCAGAATCGCTGCTTTAATAAAACTTCCAAAAAATTACAGAAATTTTCCCAAAAATTGAAAAAAGTTGAAAAATAAATTCGTAAGACGTTCATTATAAGGGGGTGAAGGGAAGGGGGCTTAAAATTGTGTCTATTGGGACGAAACTGCAGGTAGGGTTGTTTAATGAGGGTGAGGGGGCAAAACTTCGGAATCCCGCCATTTCTCACAATTTTGATAGCAGAAAATTGCTAAATATTGTGTAAAATCCAGAGTCGACGTCCTGGTAGGCGCCCAGGGGCGAAGCCTCGGGAAGCTAGTAGCGTTTTTAGGTGTGATTTTGGTAGCAGAACATTGCTTAAATTCTTGTCAACTCCACATTAAAGTTAGTTAAAAGGAATACTCTTTTGGAACGAATATTCAAATGTATGATCCCATTGACTACATAAGTGTTTGGGTCTGGGAATAGTTGATGTAAGAATAACGCTTTGAGAAAAAAGCATTTATACCGTTGAAAATAAAAAAGTATATTATAACATATTTGTATGACAATTCTTGCGCCTCTCTGAACATTCGGCGCCATATGAAAAAGCTTCTACCAGCTTTATTCAATCAAATTCTTTGTCCAGGGGTAGATATTAAATATTGCCGACGAGCTATTGCCATGTATCTGTTACTGACTTATCGCGAAATCCCGCTCAAGTGCCAATGGTGAAAGTTTGGTCTTTTCTGTGGAAAATTCATGAGCTTTTGGACTACAAAAATGAAATATTAAATGCTTATACTGTACGGGAAAAAGTTATTAATCAACATGTAAATTTTCCAAGGGCCTAAAAAAATGTTCTCATGACTTTTTTGGCACCCCCTTGAGTACTTGGCGCCTTCTCAGAAAGCTTCGCTGTTGCCGCCCTGGCCACCACGCCACTAGCGGCCAGGACTATTCCAACATAAAGCCGTGCAAGAGAGTTAATGGACAAAACCGCAGACGCCTTTTAAAGTAGTTTCCTTGTGTATGATTATATATTATTGCTGGTAAGTATATACCACCAGGTAATCGTTCCCTTCCGATTATCGTTCCCGAGGCCGCAAAAATCCCAGGCGTATTCTTGGGAAGGCGGTTATCAATATTGAGTTTTATAATTAGGCAAATTGGCATACGTTTTACTCCTAGACGTCTACTGATCTACTAGTTTCTTTTAAGTATTGGTGTCTGTTTAAAGTGTTGTCCTTTTTGATTATTAGAGGGAAAATGCGCGCTCCAATACACTTCTTCCCACGACAACTCCCGATAAGATGAATTTTACCCTAAATATATAAAATTGTTGAAAGATGCTGTCTCTGTTTTTATTTTTTTAATGAAGAGGAACTGACATACAGAAGAAGAAATATCAAAAAGATAAAGAACCAGAACCAAACAAATTTGTGGTTCCGATTAAAAAAAATATAGAATGAAGACGTACAAACTAGCTAAATTATAATATGAAACAAAACAGACATGTGATTGCTAAAATATCAGCATTTCAAGATTTTCACATTAAGCCCCGCCTACTAATTGACATGCATGGTATCACTTTAAACAATGGGGCACTTCTACAGATTATGGACTATCTGTGTACCACATAGTCCATAGAGCATTTCATGTTTTTGTTAAGCCCCGCCTACTCATTAATATGTATGACATCACCACCAAAAACAGTAGGGCACATATGCAGACCATGGGCTATCTGTATACAAATAGAGCATGAATCCAATTTACCTTTCTTGAGATACCATGCTTGCAAGCTCTTTTCAACAAAATCATGTTAAGCCCGCCCACTATGCATATAAATGGATATGGTCATTGGCTTCACTGATAAACTTAGATATTTGAGAGCTCTGAAGTCTGTCCTCTTTAACTCCAAAATTACCCCTTCTGGGCAAACATACTATAAATGATTTAATTTGGAAGTTTATGTTATAAACATCCTGCCATTCCTCGTCAGTTTACATACTCCCATCATCTGAGAACCCATTTGTCATCTTTACAATTTTCTATGAATAATCTTTTCTGATCCTTCATGGAACTGTGGTTTCTGTATGGGTCAAGGGGCCATTTCTTGGTTAACATAATGGTTGTGTTTGTTAGTGCCTTAATACTCCATGATATCAATTACTTTCACTTCAGTTACTTTTATCTGTTTAACGATATTCATTGGTTAATAGTAAGTGTGTTTTAATTTTATGTACATGTTCATGATGTAAACACGTTGAATTTTATTAATATGCATAGTGGGTGGGGCTTGATATGGTTTTGTTGAAAAGAGCTTATAAACACAGTATCTCATGAACTTAAGGTTTTGGCCATGCTGAGTTCAGCTAAAAGCAACATTGGGGATGAGAGATACAACATCATGGGGCTAAATGCATGGCATATTGGAACTTAAGAGTTCCAAGGGATTTTAAGAGTTCCGAGGGATTTTGGTCATGCAGGAGAGAGGAATCAGCATGAGGAAGAGGCAAGAGGTTGTAAGGGTGACATGGATGACATGAGGAGTTGTAGGAGATAGTATCATGGAACTTGTTTGGTTTTTGGGAAAGGATAACATCCAGTATTTAATTTGTTCATGTGGGAGAGAGGATGAGTATGGAAGAGTGTGTCATTTGATCAAGGGATACTGTAGCACCACTAAGGTGTTGGTCAAAATAGATACTTTAATGAGCTTGAGGAGAGGAATATTGCACAAGTACAAAAATGTTTTATGTAGCACAATTACAACATTGAGTAAAATAATGCACCCCTCACTCAAGTTTTGCATTTGTGACAATCATGCTTCTTTTGAGTACACAATCTGATCAAGTTATTATTAAACTGGAAGTTGAATGATATATGTTTTACTAATGAACTTTCAGATATTTGATTTCATTTATAAGTATTTTATGGTCATATCTCTTTGGTTTCTCATCTAAATCAATACAGAAATAATAAGAAAGGGAATATTAAAGATGAAAGATTATCCACAGATTTCCCATAATGTGTTTATTTCTAAATATTTCTTACATGGGAGTTACACTTTAATTTCTTATGTGAGACTTTGGGTTCAATTTGTGTTCTTACATAAAAAGTTTGTCTTATTGTTGATAGAGGTTGCGAAGAGCTTGTCAGATTGTTGACAAGCTCTTGGCGAGCTCGTCTATTTTTTGACTAACTCGTCAGATTATTGACGAGCTCGTCAGATTATTGACGAGCTCGTCAGATTATTGACGAGCTTGTCACAAGCTTGGCCAGTTGTTGACGAGCTCGTGCACATGGCGAGTTCGTCAATTTTTTGACGAGCTCGCCAGATTATTGACGAGCTCATCACAAGCTTGGCCAGTTGTTGACGAGCTCGTCTATGTTTTGACGAGCTCGTTGCGATCTCGTCAACAATCTGATGAGCTCGCGACGATCTCGTTTGTTGTTGACGAGCTCGCGACGAGCTCGTCTTATTGTTGACGAGCTCGTTGCGAGCTTATTTTTCTGTAAGGGTTAGTCTCTTACTGATACTAAGAATGGAAACAGTCTGTTTCTCTGTTAAAGTATTTAATAGACAATTCTCATTTATTCCCTTTTTCCAATACATGAATGAAAAACAAATCCGGAATAAATTTGTGAGAAAAAAAATGGCAAAATTATATGTCAATTTCAAAATACAGCACTTTAAAGGTACAACACTGCCATAAAAAGAAAAGAGCCTAAAGTTTAAGATCACACTCAAAACAATTAACATGTATGTTAATTTGTCTGTGTGACATCATGGGTGTTTCAAATTTACTGCTAGCTTTTCCTATATAAAGAAACTAAAATTTCTGAACTTGTGAAGCAAAAATATCAATAAATTTATTTCAATTTGTTTAACTTTTTTTCTCTTGTCACATATGATTATTTGAATATTCCTTTTTTCTTTTTCTTCAGATAAAGGAAATTGTTCTTAGATCTTCTTCTATTTGTCATCATTAGGCTAGTTAGCAAAGATATTATCTATGGATTAAATATATCATTAATTTCTGACCATCAGATTGCTTTATGAACAGAATCTCATGTGATGAAAAAACCAGCAGTCAGGAAGACTTAACAACTATTGGCATTCTGGATTAATCTAAATATTCATAACAATTTCATCTGCCCTAAAATGACCAAAATGGTCAAAAAATCAGGTTTTCACTTTTTATAACATAAATTCCTTAACTTTCAGATCATAGGGTAATTCAATTTCGATTCATACCACAAATTAGGAAATTAAGCTCAAAAGATGACCTTCCTTCAGGAAATACAAATCTGTATACAATTCTAGAATATTTATGCACCATCTTTTATAAATTTGAATATATTCACTTTTACTCAACCAATTTTCTTCATTGAAACACCAACATGCAGCTTTAAATACAAAGAACAAGGGCTGTTTGTTGTCATAGAGATAACTGCTTGACCTATAACCATGAAGTGAGCTATTGAATGTCAGTCAGACAGTTCTTGTTATAGTATATTATATCTAAATATCAAAAACCACAACTTCATTGGACAACAGCTTGGACAAAACATATTTAGCCCCGCCCACTCATTAATATGCATATCATCACCAACAATGGTTGATTTCTTGTACTACATATATTTATCCTCTATACTAATTATGACATGTCTGTTAATTGTGTACACTTCATGAAATATAGTGAGAACAAGCATTTCATAGCAATCTCTCATCAAACCCCGCCCACAATGCATATTAATGATATAAGACCTACTAACAATGTAGACATGTGCACAATTCTTAATAACAGTAGCATACAGTACCGAGTATTACATAAAAACGTCAAAAGACTGCTTAATAATCACTTATTTAAGACTTTTATAATTAGCCTCGCTTAGTACTCATTAATATGCATGATATTATCACCTAAGAATGACAGTTATTGTACTACATATAAGCATTCTGTATACTAATTATAACATGTCTGCAGTGTACGGTTCATGAGATATTGTGAGAACAAGCATTACATAGCAATTTCACATCAAGCTCTGCCCACCATGCATATTATTGATATGAGACCTGCTAACAACATAGACATGTGCACAACACCTAATAACAGCAGCATACCACGTATTACATAACACTTTTAAACGATTGCCTAATAATCACTTATTCAAAAAAGTTATAATTAGCCCCGTCAACTCATTAATATGCATGATATCATCACCAAAGAATGGCATGGTTCTTGTACTACATATAAGCATTCTGTATACTAATTATGACATGTCTGCAGTGTACGGTTCATGTGATAAGCATTTCATAGTAATTTCACATCAAGCCCAGACCACCATGCATATTAATGATGTAAGACCTGCTAACAATGTAGACATGTTCACAATACCTAATAACAGTAGCATACCAAGTATTACATAAAACTGTCAAACGACTGCTTAATGATCAATTTTCAAGAATGTTTATAATTAGCCCCGTCACTCATTAATATGCACGATATCATCATTAAAAACGATAGGGTTCTTGTACCCTATATAAGTATCCTGTGTACTAAATATGACAAGTCTGCAGTGTACAGAGTGTTAAATATGACAAGTCTGCAGTGTATGGCTCATGAGATATCGTGAGAACAACATAGCCGTCACACACCAACACACATATGTTTGCACACACGCCAAAGCGACTGCAAAGGTTCCTCATGCTGTTGGTATCGCAACCAATTGACCAAGAATGCCCTTAAATGAAGAATCTTCGAAAATGTAGAAAATTATTTGAAAATTGGCCAAAATATTCCCGAAAATTACCCAAATTACCTGCTACCTTGCGCACTTGGCGGCCATAGCCCAATAAAATAAAATCAGGGTTCACATGAGCTCTCAGTTTGTTCATTTTACATTACAATTTGTTTGCAATAATTATATCAATAATCAGCTACTGCGAACAATATCCTCGATACCCGACTGAGGCGCGAATACATGGTACTCCTTTCAAAATGCAAACGATAGTGACGTTAAGTCAAATATGCCCAGTGTCGATGTTAAGAGTGTTCGCCAAGTTGAAATACCCTCCTCATACACCAGTCCCTTCGAATATTCGAATGGCGTGGTGGCATGGGGGACAGGGGGCAACATCCCCTCCAGCAAAGCAGGGGGAAACATGACCCACCACGCCACTTGTCCCTCCCCCAATATTCCCTTTCAGTGGCGTGGTTGCAGGGGGAAACATGACGCACCACGCCACTGGTCCCTCCCCCAATCACATCAGGCTGCTTTTCCTGGATCAGATAATATGCGGCGTGAATGATAACGTGAATGCATTATATAAAGTAAGAACATTGTTTGAATTTAGTGTCAAAATGTAATAGTAACGGCATACTAGTAGCGTCGTAACATTCAAAGATCAACGGGAATGGTTAAAGTAGCTCTCGGCCGAAAAGTGAGGGCGTTAGTTTTTGCTAATTTCATATATATTTTTCATATCTGTGGCTAATTTATGCAGATGTTAGCCAATAGAAGTCGCATCGCGCGGTCTGCTTTTTACATAAATTTTCATCCATCGGGCGCAAGCGAACAAATTCCAAAAAGTCAATGGAAAAATACGTTAAAATTTTGAGAAGTCGGGTCGGGATTTAGTTATGTTTATGATATAATCGATTTCTGCAATTCATACTCTGAAACTCGAATTCACGATTGATGCCCTCACTTTAATACAGAGCTCGAACATGTTTCTCTTTATATAAATTAGATATGTACGATAACACTGCAGCTGTGCTTGAGGGGTGAACATTTCCTGCGATGGAAACTACATCTATGACGTCATCCCCACTTCCTCAAGTTAAATCATGAATATTTAAAGTTGATCTCTGAATATGATTCAACAAACGTCACTTCCGCCTTGATAAACATCGCCAACCCGTGCTAACAATAACGGGGTGGCTCGTGCTTAAGATGCCCTTGATCCAGTGTCGTGCAAACCACGAGGGTTATGGGGAGGTAGTTCCCGCACTACTTTTTAAAGATTGGTCCTTCAGATTCTTATTTATCTTATTAAGTCTATCCCTGCATCTGTTACCTACTTATGTTAATCTCAGCACCACCCCACCCACACGTCTTATTTTACCTTGGCCATATCTCTGCCCTCAGGCTGAGCAAGTCATTAAAGATGATTATTTACTGATTTTAGTAATTAGTTTATGTCAACGAGTAAGAAATTATGGACAGATGGAGGAAACGTTGAGATGTCAAATTCGTTTCTTAACAATTTTTTCATATTTTCTGTGTGCAAAAGCATGTAATAATAAAATAAGCCAATTTCCCCAAATTTCTCTAATTTCCAGGCTGGGTAAATCTCAATACCCCCGCCATTCTTCTAAAATTTCCGCCTTCCCCCTTCCCTCCCTTCCCCGCCTTCCATTTCTAATGATCATTACGCTAACTTCTAATTTATATGCATTGATGCAAAGGGAACTGT
Source organism: Chiridota heheva (assembly GCA_020152595.1). Taxonomy (NCBI): domain Eukaryota; kingdom Metazoa; phylum Echinodermata; class Holothuroidea; order Apodida; family Chiridotidae; genus Chiridota; species Chiridota heheva. The sequence goes on along the minus strand of JAIGNY010000191.1, from coordinate 26,229 downwards.
AAGGTAAGGTAGGTTTTGGTTAAGAACAACAATTCTAGGAAATTACCAAACTCGCCTGGTAGGAAAAATGATTTTCTAAAACAAAGTTATACAAATAAATCGGTTAAACTGATCAAATGTATCAATAATCATAAACTGGATTTAGGAGTCTTGATTTACGATGATCATAAACTGGGTTTAGGAGTCTTGATTTACGATGATCATAAACTGGGTTTAGGAGTCTTAATTTACGATGATAATAAACTGGGTTTAGGAGTCTTAATTTACCATGATCATAAAGTGTGATGCCATTGCATGGCAATCGCCAAGGCTTGCCAAAAACAACAGTTACAAAAAAGGTGTAACAGCTCATCCACGACCGCCTTCAGAGGTTCTTGTTCGCCGGGTTCCTTCACCATACATGACCACTGTACCTTTTTGTTCTTGTATTGCTTCACGCTAAACACGATCTTCATCCTCATCGGTGCAGGATGAATATTCATCATCTTTATCAGTGCAGGATGAATATTCATCATCTTTATCAGTGCAGGATGAATATTCATCATCTTTATCTGTGCAGGATGAATATTCATCATCTTTATCTGTGCAGGATGAATATTCATCATCTTAATTGTTGCTGAATCCCCACCGTGTCCGCCGCTGAAAAGCAATGAAAAAGCACGTTATAGACTGACGTAAGATTATATTTCATTCAGTCTTTCATTTAAAAAGTTCCTCTCTATCACCCCCATCAAACCAATACATGTCCCAGGTCCCAGGTTAAGCATAACAGCACTGTGACAAACATAATACAATAACAAACGCTGCTATTCTGACAGGTCCCAGCTTAAGCATAACAGCACTGTGACAAACATAATACAATAACAAACGCTGCTATTCTGACAGGTCCCAGGTTAAGCATAACAGCACTGTGACAAACACAATACAATGACAAACGCTGCTATTCTGACAGGTCCCAGGTAAAGCATAACAGTACTGTGACAAACACAATACAATGACAAACGCTGCTATTCTGACAGGTCCCAGGTTAAGCATAACAGCACTGTGACAAACACAATACAATGATAAACGCTGCTATTCCGACAGGTCCCAGGTTAAGCATAACAGCACTGTCACAAACACAATACAATGACAAACGCTGCTATTCTGACAGGTCCCAGGTTAAGCATAACAGGACTGTGACAAACACAATACAATGACAAACGCTGCTATTCTGACAGGTCCCAGGTTAAGCATAACAGCACTGTGACAAACACAATACAATGACAAACGCTGCTATTCTGACAGGTCCCAGGTTAAGCATAACAGCACTGTGACAAACACAATACAATGACAAACGCTGCTATTCTGACAGGTCCCAGGTTTAGCATAACAGCACTGTGACAAACACAATACAATGATAAACGCTGCTATTCTGACAGGTCCCAGCTTAAGCATAACAGCACTGTCACAAACACAATACAATGACAAACGCTGCTATTCTGACAGGTCCCAGGTTAAGCATAACAGGACTGTGACAAACACAATACAATGACAAACGCTGCTATTCTGACAGGTCCCAGGTTAAGCATAACAGGACTGTGACAAACACAATACAATGACAAACGCTGCTATTCTGACAGGTCCCAGGTTAAGCATAACAGCAATGTGACAAACACAATACAATGACAAACGCTGCTATTTTGACAGGTCCCAGGTTAAGCATAACAGCACCGTGACAAACACAATACAATGACAAACGCTGCTATTCTGAGGAATATGAAAATTACTAACTTTAGGTTTCAGCCCTTATACTTTTTTTTTCTTTTTTTCATGTTATCAAGAATATGTAATTACTTTGGAAACATTATTTTCTTACGAGATTATAACTATAATATTTTCCCGAACATAAAATGCAAGCCTCGATCTTTAACTGAAAAAGAGCCTTCAAACTTTCAAAGCTCTTAAGTTAAATCTGTAAATTATCTCGATTCAATCTCACGATCTTTTAGTAGGCATACCTTTACTTTTAACATGGTACCAGATACGCACCTCTAATCTAATGACTATTATTCAACATGACACACAACTCTGCGCCCCACGCCATTATCACGTTCCCGGGGATACATCACACATCAGCGCAAGAGTTCCATGTCAATATGACCAAACAAATAACAAGTTTTTTTTTTAAATATATCGCCTTCAGTGTAGCCTTATACACACCACTTATCATTACCCAGACTCGCGTTGGCGCGCTACTGCAGCAGCACAACAAATTTAGCCGACATTACACCGGAAACATAAGATGGGAGTTACTTCCATTCGTTGGAGGGATGAGGGAAGGTTCAGCTTTAAGGCCCCACACCATCCACCGGTACCGCCGAGAATACGGAGGAGGGGAGGGGGGATTTCTTTACGGAATCGTAAGGGGCCCGAACCATTCGGGTCCCTTAAATTGAAGAAAGTGGATGTTCGTTCAAACAGTGGGGTTCGTTCAAAAATATTCGCGCTTCATGATGGCGGAAACCGGTGTTAAATTGGAGTAGAAATAGGTGTTGACCTTTAAATTGTGCTCTTTTCGATATGAGGGCCCAAATTTTCAGTTTTCATCCAGGCCCCAGAATTCTCTCGGTGTCCCTGATTCTTCCACAGTCGACTTGATTAGGATATGTTATTTGGATAGCAACACTCATGCTTACGTTAAAAACGTGCAAACCATTAGTTCATACAACCCCCTTCCTCCCCACATGCTTATAGGATCCAACGTTGTATTTTTTACGATGATAGTATAGAAAACAAATTCTTCTTTTTATTGCTACTTGAGCTGAAGTAAAAAATGGAAGGACAAATCATGAGCATGGAGAGGTAATATTACTGTTACTTTTGATATAATTATATACACATCTGCACGTAGGCCTACAATGGTGCGAATTTCTCGTTCTTATTTGAAAATTTTGCAGGATTATAGTATGACTGAGCACATCTGCACGTAGGCCTACAATGATGCGTATTTCTCGTTCTTATTTGAAAGTTCTGCAGGATTTTAATATGACTGAACACATCTGCACGTAGGCCTACATTGGTGCGCATTTCTCGCTCTTAGTTGAAAGTTCTGCAGGATTTTAATATGACTGAACCTATCTGCACGTAGGCCTACATTGGTGCGTATTTCTCGTTCTTAGTTGAAAGTTTTGCAGGATTTTAATATGACTGAACTCATCTGCACGTAGGCCTACATTGGTGCGTATTTCTCGTTTTTAGTTGAAAGTTCTGCAGGATTTTAATACGACTAAACTCTTCACAAACTTGTTTGATGTTTTAAAGTCATTGATTTTATGATGTACATCGATGTGGAAGGCTTTCGGAAATGGTGAGGGCGGCAGGCATGACGTCATATGGGCACTTTCCAAGTCATATACAATTTCAACATTTTAGTCCCTCATCCCAAACAATGTCTGTAGATATAAGAGCATTTCAAGAATAAAGCCCAGCCTGAGCCATAAAAAAACAATCAATTAAACTAAAAGTGGACTTCCGTGTTTTCCCAGAATGTGTAGGGGCACCTTTCCATGGGGGCTGATAAAAGTCACCAGTTTTGTACTATTGGGTTGGTAATTAGAGGCATTTCCTTTTAAAGGGGCACTTTTAATATTTCTGTAAAAGGTACACAGTCACATATATACCACTTCTTGCACCTTTTACAGTAATTTAGGGGAACCTATCATTTTCAAAAGGGGCACATTCGTCACTTATTGGAAAAGTAGAAAGGGGATGTTTTCCGGTTCCTACACCTATGACAATGACAGAAACCGTTCGAATATGTTCTTTAGGCCAACATCATTCATGATATACAGCCGTGGAGCACGAGATACGACCTTTTCAACCAAGTGCAAATATCTAACTTACCCAGCCAAAAGTTGTGCGGTCAAGAGTCCATACGTTCTGACCGTCGTCGCGGTACACTGTGTGAGAGAGAGGAAACATGTGAGAACATTTCCGAACATGCAACCACCGAAACCTCGAGAAAAGGTAAATAAATAAAAATGAAGGACTGAGTCACGTGGGGATATATTTTCACTTGTCGAGAGCCCTTAATTCAGTACCACTCGACTACTAGAGGTACTGATGCGGATCTCGACAACTCAATTGAAAGGCGTCACGAAGAGGACTGTACTAATTTGTCTAACTTATATGGTGTAAACTCAGACGTTCTTAAGTGTAGGGGGTAGAAATGGTCATACAGGCAACAACCTCCCTGCTTACTAGCGAGAACAATTGCACTGGTATTTTCAGTTTCCTCCAAATTTTGCGGCATATTGGGAAATATCCCTCAATTTTCGGAAAATTTCCTTTAATTTTTGGAACATTTTCACGAAATGTATCCAAATTTGATCGAACCTTTAGAAGTCTACCAATTTGCATGCATCCATGTGCATTTAACTCTAGCCCCCTCAATTTCGCACATCGTTGTATAGCTTGACTGTTATTGTTTCAGTTTTCTCCTTTATTAGAACTTCCATCTTGTTAACCATTGATTGTTGTGGTGTAATTTCACCATCCGTATCTAGCACCGCAATCTTTAGGGTCCTCTTTGGTATCCGTTTTAGGGCTTTGTAATGCACATAGCAGAACGCACCTTTCCACTTCGTGGATTCCGTTTTCGCAATTTTGTAATCTATTTGCCCAAGATTTCTGCCGAACAACTGACTAAAACTGATTGCTTTCATCAGGATTACCAAACTAGAACATCAATGATGTAGTAGCTCAACATTCATTTTGAGGTGGTTACAAACCTGTTTTTTGTTGGTGGGTTGTTCATTCGAGTAGGCTGGGGTTGTTCATGTTTGATGTTTATATTTGGGGGAAATGCAAGTGGGAGCTTTAATGTCGTTGTGATGCTAGAACATGATGTAATAGCTCAATAGATGTTTTGGGGGTGGGTATAAGATTGGGTTGTTAGGAGAGGAATACAAGTTTGATTAGCAGTGGCGCAATAAAAGGTTGGGAATGCCCTGAAGGGTGGGTAAACCTTACAGGCCCTGGGCAAAATCGATCTGGGTCTAGCCCTGAACAATGACACTGCAATATCTTTGTTATGAGACCCAAAAAGGTGTCGGAAGGAACTCAGGGAAGCGGAAAGAGCACTGACAAAATCAAGTTCATGTGCATTTTTTGACAGTAATTGAGGGGCACTTTTCATTTAAAAAAGAGGCACTCTTGTCAGTTAACAGTTTTCGCTTGTCACTTGACTTTCCCACACTTTCGATAGGAAAATTCCGCCTATGGGTTCAAAGATTGGGGAGCCAGGACCAATGTTGACAATTACCCATCGGGCAACAAGGTAAAAGGCTTCTTTTGAAAATTGCTGCTTAGAAAATTATTGGGGGCATGCCTCCTCCCACCATGGCCCTCGGTGTCGGTGCTCCTAGTAAAATAATGTTTTAATTGAGTCAAATGAATACTAAATGTATGTGACAACCTCTATGTATTATGTAGTATTTGTGAGTGAGTGGATATCTATTTATGTCCTAGCTTCAAAAATGACCTAAGATAACTTCAAATAAGTTTCAAAAGGGCGCCTCCAGTTTTTAGACTGGTATACCCACAATTTTCAACGGAGCACCTCCTGCCCGCGTCCACACAATTTCAAAAGGGCACCTTCTGTCCCTTACTCTAGGGCCAGGGCGGTGCCCTCTAACTTGCCTCCGTGGTTCCGACATCGCTGCCAAGGCCAAAATCCCTATGGGCCCCAGAACTCTATAGTTGCCCAGGGTATGCGAGCTTTAATATCGTTTGAAAACTGTTTTTCAAGTAAGCCTGAAAAAGCCTACGCCTCATATGATGCAAATTTGATGAGCAATGTTTGCTTAGAAATAGAATAGAAATCATGCCGAAAAAGACATACCAACAGCAAAATATTTTGTATCCTTGCAACAAGACATGATATTAACTATGGCATATTTTCTTTATATTGCTAATATATTAGCCATTCTGAGCAAATAATTAATTATCGCAATTAATGAATCACAATTAATCAGTAATAGCATCTAGGCCTAATTGCATCCCACAAATACACTTCCAAGTGGCAATCATTATAACAAAATATAATTAAAACGATTTTTAAATTTTCTATTGAAGTCTTTTTAATACAAGATGGATATACTTGACCTGAACTAGTCCTTTAAGATGCCCAGCACAGATAACGGTGATTTTCCCGAAAATGGAAGAAAATGTTCCTTGAATCGAAGAAAATTGTCCGGAAATGAAAGAAATTACCCCAAAAAAAAAAATCCCGAAAGTGAACAAAATTTACCAATAATTAAAAAAAATATCCTGGAAATTAAAAACTAGTACCCAAAAGAAAATTTCCCGAAAATTGTCTGGAACTGAAGGAAATGACCAACAAATTGGCCAAAATATTCCCGAAAATTTAAGAAAACTACCCGAAAATCAAAAACAATTTCACAAAAATGTTCTGAGAATCGAAGAAAATTGTCCGGAAATGAAGCAAAATTTCCAAAAAGAAAGCAAGATTTACCAAAAAGGTCCCTTTTGGGAGTGGGACCACCAGTATTAATTTCTTTAAAGGGGGGGGCATCAGTTACAGTAATAGCCTAAACGCAAACAAAAAACCTCTTTTGAGGCAAGTTATTGTGGATAAGATTGCTGCAAGCCAAGTCATGCGTCTAATGCGACAAGGGACTCGAGCTGATTTTCAAAGGGTTTTTTTATTTTTTTTTATCAGTGAGTTATTAACACATTAATGATTTTACAGCCAGAGATTCAATCGCGTTATAAGGTTTAAATAACATATTTAAGCAATTTACCCATTCTTGAGCTTTTAATGGATTTTTAAACCCAAACGAACTACCTACTACAAAAGGTATACCACAATATCATTCAGTCATTACACACTGTAAACGAGATATCAAGCTCGATTAGCATATGTGCCAGGCGGTATTTTAATGCTCCAGCCAATGAAAACATGGTTTTCTTTCAATCGGAGATATTCAGTGGTATTTCCCGAGCCAATGTTATTATATAAGCTAAATTCCTTCGGATTGCGCCGAGTAAAATCCGAGTATTTGTAACATTTTTAGTGAATTTTGGAATGCAGAATTCGTTAAAACTACACAACAATTTGAACTGTTATTGCATCAACACATCGATCTATTTAAGGCAAACATAGGAACACAGCTAAATATAAAATATAAAAAAACGCATAGGATATGATAAACGCTTCAAAAATCTGAACGTATCCGGGCGAGAACCTGGCTCTTAAGTTAGTCATCATCGCTTAAGCTCAATTTCCTTAAAGGGATGTTTAGCTAAAAACAAACGGAGTCTCTATTTTGCAATTTTTTCTGACTTTCGGGAAATTCCCGGTTCGAGGAGAGGGGTCAAAGGAATTGCCTTCCATTGCTACACCCCTGCGGTTTATATGCGGATCATGCATATCAGCATCACATTGAAAAGTTGTAAAAATATAATGATTTGAATTTCAGACATTTCGACAAAAGTTTTAATCAATTTCACCGGTCAAACCCAGTTTTGTGGTATACTGCACAGTTCAGGAATTGTGCATAATTATTTCATGTAAATCTCCCTCTGTGCGTTCTTTGTGTTTGACAGGACGGAATGTATAAATTAAAGATACTTACGCACCAATAATTGTTGCTTTATCTGTAGCACATCCATTTAGAACTAACAATGGATATACTTCATGCATATTCATTATATTAAAACAAACAGTCTAGTGCATGTTTCTAAATCGGGATATCACTCGGGAGATATTTCGCAACCATTACCCATAATGCCGTTTTCCAATTTCGAATGTCTACATCAACATAACAGCAAGTATTGGTGTTTGACTAAAGTAGCCACAATAAGTGCAATTGTTTCAAATTGTATTGTTCTTACCTACAAATATTGTCACCATCGCGCAGATTAAAATAATTAAAAAGAAAAACATTAAGTCTCCGCTCAGAAGATTTTTATATTGTCCACAAAAAAGGACATAACTTAAAATACCATATATAATATTACGTGATACGTATCAAAATATAAGTTAAAATTTACACATTCACCCAGGGGCACATCCAGGCTCAAATCAGGAGTAAGAGGGGGGTGGGGGCGCAAGTCATACCAAACCAAAGATCAGATAGAGGTAGAGGAAGCAGATTTCACCTTCTTCATTGCCTGCTTTCTTCCCGGTTGGGAATTGGGAGAACTATTTGACAACAAATGAGAAGAAAAGAACTTGGGAAGAAAGTTTTGGTAAAATTGACCAAACTTTTTAGTTAAAGGAGATTGATATTTTCGGAAGATTTGGCAACATGTCCCAAAAATTGAAGTAAAATTTCCGGAAAATGAACAGTGTTGAAAGAAATAGTACCCTGATTAGCAGCAGCATTTTAATGAAACTTAACCAGTGCAATTTTCCGCTTATAAACGGGAATTTATTTATCAGTTCATCTCCCATCTCCAGCGGAACCTTCTTCAGTTCTTAAGCCCGTGATTGATGACGGGTTTCACAAACATGTTTGTCATCAATAATATAACATACATAAATGTGGAAATAGTGGCGTGACAAAGGGCAGTGGCGTGTACAGCTTTGAGCATCCAGAGGTAACAGGTCAAGCATCAATTTGGTCTAGTGTTTATGCAGAGTGCCTCACATGCCAATTTGTGAATTAGGTGTGTACGTAAAGCATAAGTGTGACAGGGGCAGAAATAAGGGGATCTGGGGTGCGTCAAATATTGAAGAGTTTTGATCATAAATGGAAGGTTTTCAGTCCGAGATCAGAGACGTATACATAAAAGTGAAAGAAAATAACATCCTGTCGTCTGCGTTCTTTGAGCTTGAATTCAAAGTTTGTGATTTAAAAGCCAATTGTAGTCTCTTACGTACGAGATAAATGAAATTCAAATCCTATGTTTTGATTGGTCGAAACACAATGGTACAGTATGCACTTACATTGACAGGCCAATCAGTATCGTTTTGGAATAAATTGTACGCCACAACATTGTATTCACGATATATGGCCTTTAATGCAGTTTCACAGAAATTTGAATTAGAAATCTTGCGTGTATCTAGGAGAACAAATTCGGTTGCAATTTTTCCAACTGGTCCTTAATGCTTGGACTTTCGACAAGTTTGATCTGACGGAAGTTCACCCATTTTTTGTATTCACCTTTGATCTAACTGAGGGAAGTTCACCCATTTTTTGTATTCACCTTTGATCTAACTGAAGGAAGTTCACCCATTTCTTGTATTCACCTTTGATCTAACTGAGGGAAGTTCACCCATCTCTTGTATTCACCTTTGATCTAACTGAGGGAAGTTCACCCATCTCTTGTATTCACCTTTGATCTAACTGGGGAAGTTCACCCATCCCTTGTATTCACCTTTGATCTAACTGAAGGAAGTTCACCCATCTCTTGTATTCACCTTTGATCTAACTGAGGGAAGTTCACCCATCTTGTATTCACCTTTGATATGAAGGAAGTTCACCTTTTGATTCACCTAATCTAATTGAGGGAAGTTCACCCATCTCTTGTATTCACCTTTGATCTAACTGAGGAAAGTTCACCCATCCCTTGTATTCACATTTGATCTAACTGAGGGAAGTTCACCCATCTCTTGTATTCACCTTTGATCTAACTGAGGGAAGTTCACCCATCCCTTGTATTCACCTTTGATCTAACTGAGGGAAGTTCACCCATCTCTTGTATTCATGTATTCACCTTTGATCTAACTGAGGGAAGTTCACCCATCCCTTGTATTCACCTTTGACCTAACTGGGGGAAGTTCACCCATCTTGTATTCACCTAAACTGAGGAAGTTCACCCATCTTTGTGTTCTTGTAACTGAGGGAAGTTCACCCAAATTCTTTTTCCCTTTGATCTAACTGAGGTCCCTTTCATTCAATTTTTCCCGCAAATTGCCCATGAAATTCGTTTTATTCATCATTTGCAAAACCTAGGGCAGATCAATCCATTGTGCACTGGAATTACGTTACCACTTCTTGTTTTGACCAGAGACCAAAGTGATTTCTTTAACTTGAAAAAGAAAACAACTTGCAAGCCCCACTATTTACAAAATACAGACTGACATGTGATCATTGATCAAACCATTCACTTCTGTCTGATTTATCTTAGTGTCTCACCCTTTCCTAAATGACACGTTAAACAGGAACCTCGAACCATAAGGCCTACAATTTTCATTATGTGTTGATACTTTATAGTATTTGCCCCGCATGCTTTTTGCGGTGTCAGCCCACTGGTCCAAAGGCCCAATAGTCCGAAGGTTCAATAGTCCGAAAGAGAAGGCCCACTAGTCCAAAGGTTCACTACTCCGAAGGTCCAGTAATCAGAAGGCCCGGTAGTCCGAAGGCCCATTAGTCCGAAGGTTCAATAGTCAGAAGGTATGCCCTAACCCTAACCTTCGGACTATTGGACCTTCAGACTATTGGACCTTTGGACTAGTGAACCTTCAGACTAGTGAACCTTCAGACCTTCGAACTAGTGGACCTTCAGACTAGTGAACCTTCAGACCTCTGGACTATTGGACCTTTGGACTAGTGGACCTATGGGCCTTTTCTTTCAGACTATTAAACCTTCGGACTAATCGGCCTTTATTTCGGACTATTGCACCTTCGGAATATTGCACCTTTGGACTAGTGAATCTTTTGACTATCGGGCCTTTGGACTAGTGGTCCTTTTCTTTCGGGCTATTGAACCTTCGGACTAGTGGGCCCTCGGACCAGTGGGCGGCACCATTTTTCCATATATGCTGGTCATTTCATTTTATTGTGGCACTGGTGGAACAAGCTGCGGCATGTTTCACACAACGGTCTGACAAGCAAAATGAGAGGTTAATTATAGCAATTTGCATATGATCAGGAGGGAAAAAATTGTTTGCTTAAAGTGGTATTTCATCCGATTTGAAGTCACCCACCCCTCACTTTCTTTCTCTCCTTTTTATTTCTTTGGCACCAAATGGATGGGGGAGGCAGCGGTTGCTTCCATCGCTCCCCCATAAAGATCATTTAATCGAGCGTGAAGGAGCTTCTCTTTTTGGTACCAAAAGGAGGAGAAGGATCGGTCGCTCCTAACACCCCTCCCCCCCCCCCCACCACCTTCCAGTTTTCCGGTTACGTCTCTATCTGTAATTGAAGACTTTGATTCAAAGTTGAATATTATTTTTCAAATGTTGAAGAGTTGTGGTCCAAAATTGCAGATGCTTGGTAGAAACTTGCAGATTTTCGGTCAACAAAACTAAAGACCGTGGACAAAATTGAAGAATTGTGGTCCAAATTTGAAAATTTGTGGTCCACTGAATTAAGATTTGTTTTTGTCTAAAAAATATCATTTTCGGTCAAAAACTGACTATTAGTGATTCAGTCATATACAGGAAAAGAAAAAAAAAAGCCACCATATATACGAGGGCAGTGGTTGCCTCCCCTCTCAAAACACCATCACTTGGTCGGAGGAACGACCACATGGAAATTACTTCCTCATTCCAACCTGTGATAAAAGCATAGCATTAGGAGTCAATGTTTTACCAAACGGTGAAGTTTGGGGAATTTTCGTGACGTTATCTGACAAGAAAGATTTGATATAGTTTCCCATGACTCATGAGAGAAATTTCACTTAGGGATCAAAGTAGGTGTTGGCTCCTTTTTAGCCCAAAGGCAAAAAGTAGTAGATACCCACATATACTTGTTTAAAGGTGAGCAGCTTATATACATTGAGTTTTGAACTTAAGGGATCACGGCCAGCGCCAACGTCAGACAGTCCAAAGAGCATTGAAGTATTTTGACCACCAGCCAATCAATCAATACAATCTGATCACGTGGCATGATGTATCATATACCATAACTTATGAAATATCTCATGGTATAAGTGCAGTTATCGTAGGCAGTCCGTGAGCAGTCCGGTCCACGATCCCGATTGGGGAATACCCCAATCAGAAATGTTGTGTTATTATAAGCCACAATGCATCTTTCCAAATTCAAATCTCTTTCAAGAAATGCATAATGGTAAAAAAAAAAAGGTTTAAACCAAAGGTATGAAAATGCATGCAAAATATTCAAATTCTATTTGTGCAACAGGAGAAGAAATTAATTTTCTCCATTTTCACCAGCGCAAATTTGCCTTTCACCAGAGAATTTTAAACTAATCTGTAAAAATTCATTTAAATAGTTTCTTAAAGCAGATTTTAAAATTTTAGTCGCCAGCAAAAGCTCAATGTTTAAGTTTCATAAATATTAATTTCAATATCATTTAAAGTATGCAACTTTAAAAACAAAATTTGAAAGCAAAAAAACAACATAACAACTGAACTTAATAGCTACAGGCTAAGTTTAGAATATGGTCACTGCGCATGATATCTCGATCTCCTAATGAGGAGATCTCCCGATCGGGAACATGGGCCGGACTGGTAAGAGGTCCTATTTTAAGGAACCTGTAAAATACCTGAGCTTATAGAAATCCTGCAGCCGTGTTATTCATATTTTGTGATACAAATGTATACAGAACATGCAGAAAGATTAAATGAGAGACCAATTTGTCATAGATTGAAAGATATTGCGATTTGTTGTTTTATTCCTTAGAATCTGCCATCTCAACGACAAAATTATGCTGTTACAAATATTTGAATTTTTAAAATGACTGTTTTGTCTGCTCGTGCTAAGAGGCCTAGTTTTTTTTACTGATTTTCCTTCATATTTAAAAAATGGCGCGGTGAAAATATAAAACAGAGTGGACAATATTTAGTCATAAGAGCAATGAATGGTTATCACTATAGCAAAGCATTATGAGAAATATTACTAAATGGCGATGTCAATGTCACGAAAAGCTGTTGAGTATTTCACAGTGACATTACTGTTAAGTATTTCACCGTGGTGACACTAGTAGTAACCTAGTCACCTTGAGGAAGTCCCCCCCCCTCCTATTCCGGCACGCCGAACAAAAACAAATACCAAACAGCACGTATGATGATCTCTGATGACAAATTATATATCAAATAATTCATGTTCTAATTTTGACATTTATAAAGAAAACTTATTTTTTTTTAATTGTTTCAGTATATCTCTATATGATACACTTTCATTTGAAATTGTTGTATAATATCTTTCACCTTTGCATTGCATAAATACCAGGTGGGGAAGATGCTTGCATTGGTTTTTCTCAATTGTTTGCACTATTTCAGCAATTAATGTTTGGACGCTTCAAACATATGCCGTATATGCCGTATATGCCTACCATTCTCTGCAATAAATCACACTCGTGCATATATGCTTTGATGGGTACCATGAACAGCAATCAGAATAGCTGTAATATAGGGGAACCACTTGAAATGAAAACAAAACAAAAAAACAATTGCTTTGGAAAGTAAGAGACGCTTTATGATTAACAAAAATTCCTCCAATGAGAGATCAAATTGATGACATACCTTTTACGTCTTGCCTGGAGCGCAATAATCCTCGTAGGGTAGCATTGCTTTCTCGGACAATATCTGGAATATTTTTGCACCAGTTAAACCTGATCGATGAGAAAGGACAACAAACAGAAACATTCCATCAACAATGAAAATCTCAGTGTTCCTTTTTTAAGTACAAAATGCAAATATTGGGGAGGCTAAATTTAGACAATAGGTGTTGTGACTTTGATTTAATGTTATCATCCTTTAACGGTTGTATACAGTATTTCAAAACTAAACTAAGTTCATACTATCAAGTGAAATTATACAAAAAAAGGCCTTTATATTACATATTCATTCATGCAACAGATTAAAATAGCCATCGTCACTGACCTAATCTGAAATATTAATAGAATCACAATATAAATCATTTTTTGAGAATCGTATCAGGGCATGCTTGTTGTGATAATGCAAACATTTCTATAGTTTTCTGACAACACCCAAATTTCTAGGAAAGGAAGGGAAAGGGAGGGGGTTGGGGGGAAAAGAGAGGTTATTGATTATTTCAGCTGTTCAGCCCGTTCCTTAAGCACTCAATGAAGAAAAAGCTTCACCAATTTTTACTGTCTGGTCTCTGCATTCCTAAGAAATTATTAATAAATCATCAACTGGCACAAAGATATCGCTCAAAGTACACACGCTATCTCATATAGTAATCACGTGGGTTGTTCATATCGTAACATTTTCTTTTCGCCACACAAATCACAAGGTCACTTTCACCGGCAATGAACAGTAAACAAACTCTCTGTCAATCATAACACGCCATACGTGACGCACCCACGCGCGCTGCATTCTTTGTTGTCAATGAATGGATTTATTGGTGCGATGCCAAGTTCACACGTGCTTTTCTAATTCTCTGAGATCTGGCAGATAGCAGCATTGACCATCCATTTCACGTCTATATGTGATCATGTTAAGGAATTAATACGCAAAGTTTGAAATATTAGATTATGCGTGGTGTATGAATACATGTAAATCATTTGCTTATTAATCACGTATAAGCCCTACTATTATTGTTGAAGGGGTGTATCCATGTCTAATCAAACAAGAGTTTTGGAATCCTCACTAATAGCATAGCCAGAAATTTCATATTGGTGGGGGAGGGGGGGGGGGAGTGATAGAATAGAACCGACACGATATTTAGTGGCGTAGTTTTGGTGACACCGAACGGGTAACTTCGAGGTGTAAACTCGATTTGGCGGCGTGGGGTCCAGGGCCCTAATTAAGGGCCCCTGGTGAGGTTCAGGAGCGAAGCCCCGGTAGGGAACCAGTGAGCGAAGCCCCCGGAAGTTCTCGCAAAATAGACAATTTAAGGGCATAAAAGTATGTCACAACTCATAGTAAAAAGGTGTATTATACATGTCAAAGAGAGCTATAATACACCATGTAGAAAGCGCAAAGCCCTGGATTTGTTGTGCCCCTGGTGGGGTCCAGGGGCGAAACCCCTGGAATCTCTCATAAAATTGATATTTCAAGGGAAGAAAAGTAGTATGTCACAACGCATAGTAAGGTGTATTATACAAGTCAAAATTCATGTCAAAGAGAGTTATAATACACCATATGCAAAGCGCTGGACTTGTCGGCGTGGTGTCCAGGGGCTTGCATAAGGTCAAGCTTCAGGAAGCTCTATTTTTGTTTAACGTTTCAATCTGTCATGTTCAGACAAACAATGAGTAATAAGCTTATCGGCGGCATGGTATACGGTACCGTACCGTACCGGTATCGCGAAAAGTACCTCCTGCATGGATGACGTCAAAATCAAATTTGTTATTTTATTGACATAAAAATATTTGTTTAATGAACTAAAAATGCACATAAAGTGACGTTAAAATCAGATTCTTTATAGCAAAATTAGAAACTTAATTTACACATTTCTTTGTTATTTTCTATACTTCAAATGCTTGACTCTCTACTGCCCGCGTTTGACAGAATCTTCAACCGGGTGTCTTTTTGTGACGTCAATACTACGTCATTGGGCTAGGTTAGTTTTAGAATAGGTTAGGTTAGAGTATGAAGTCATACGAAGGACACCTGGTTTAAGATTCTGTCGGCTGCCTACTTCCCTCACTTAGAACCAACATGGGTTGGATGACTTAAAAAAATATCACGATTTCGTAACACTGTAGGTATAGGAGTTTGGACTCTCGGCCTATACGTAGTATAGGGCAAATGACGTCACATTCTCTGGTAGAGCTGTGTGGGGTACCGCACTACAGTCATTCAGATAATACATTTTTGCTAAGAAGATTTGAACTTAAATATCATTTTAGTAATCACCGAATATTAGTTGGGAAAGAATTAAATGACTACTCCCACCCATCCCCATTCCCCACCATTCAACTCACCGCATCACCTCCCCCTGCCTCCTCCCCCCCCCCCTCCCTTCCCACACACACACACGCACAAAAATCAACTAAAATGTCAGGAATAAAGACCATTGTTTTTCATCATCTCCATTATTATTGTAACAGAACTCATTATCAACACACAGTACAGCGGGTCATTCAAAGATCACGTGACCCAATTTCCACTCAGCGCGTAATACACTGTTCATATGTACGAGCGTGGGGGTCACGTGTGCTGCGTTCTGATTGGCTAATAGTTTGTTTACTACGTGTTTCATACATACATAAAAGTCACCTTCTCGTGATGAAGTCATGGCTGCCGGATTAAACGCAGCGCAGAAACATTAACCGTCACAGTATTTTATGGAGAAAATATGAAGAAAGAACGTTTGTGCTGGATTTATTAATCATACATAGTAGCATCAGAGAGCGTGACGTCATTCGCCCTATACTACGTGGTATATGTTTATGTTTATATATTTATATAGTGCTCAATATCTATAAAATGCACATTCAGCGGCGCTGTACAGAAAATAAATAAAACTGTTCATAAACTGATAAAGTTAATAACATTCATAGATTAAAGATAAACACAAACAATTATACAAAAAGCCTGGGTGAAGAAACAAGTTTTTAGTTCCCATTTGAAATTGTCGTAGTTATTTGATGCAACGAAGAGAAGATGACAAACTATTCCATGTGACAGGGGCAGCTACAGCAAACGACTTGTCCTTAAATTTCTGCGTTTTGTGAAAGGAATGTCGAGGATAATGCCCATGGTGTTAGACCAAGAGCGTAAACCTGTTCGACCTGTACGTATAATGATGAGCTCTTTAAGATATGAAGGAGCCAGATCATGAAGACATTTGTAGACGTATGTTGCAATTCTATATTTATTCGGGATTCTATTGTTTACCCGTGAAGGGAGCGAAGAGAGTCAGTAGCACTATCAAATTTCCTCTACCTAAAACCAGCTTGGCAGCCATGTTCTGGACCCGTTGCAACTGTTCTATATCACAATTAGGAAGATCATAGTACAAGGTGTTTGAATAGTCGAGGTGAGGTAAAACCAGAGATGAGGCAAATGTTTGGCACATATCAATTATCAAGTACTTCCTTATGCTCCTGACCCTACTGAGGTTGAAGAGTGCAGTTTTACATTTAGCTTTAATCTGTTGGCGAAATGACAGTGATTCATCCCAGTAAACTCCAAGATATTTGATCGAGGTAGATTTTAACCTTGATACCACTCACCACCATGGAATTGAAGTTGCGCTTTTGTAGTTAGTGTTTGCTACCAAACAAGATAAATTCTTGTTTTACGAGGGTTGAGTTTTAATTCGTTTAATTCATCCAAGAGTGAACTTCAGATAGGCAACTTTCCAGGTTTAAAATGGCATCTCTTTCAAGTTCTCCTTTTGGTGTAAATGCTTTATAGAGAGCATGGTCGTCAGCATATCCCATGACATTGATGTCAAAGGCATACATTACACCACCTAACGGGCTGGCATAAGCGGAATACAACACTGGCTCAAGAATTGAGCCTTGGGGTACAAAGAAGTTTGTATTCTTGTAATCAGAAGAAGCATCCTGAACAGAAACATAAAATGATTTGTTGGACAGATAGCTTTGGAACCACGACAGTGCGTCATCCTGTACTCCATACATGTTGCTTAAAGTCTTCAAGAGAATGGCGTGGTCGACGGCGTCAAATACGGCGGACAGATCGATACCAACAAGTGCTATAACTTTTTGATTTTCCATGGCTGCCAATATGTCACAATGTATTTTTATAAGTGCCGTCTGTGTACTATAATTGCTGCGGTAAGCACTTTGATATGACGGTAGAAGGTTACCATTTGAGAGATGATCATTGAACTGTAGAAGTGCGCACTTTCCCACTACCTTTGACACATATGTGAGATTGGATATGGGTCGATAATTAGCCGAGATAAGATCCAGACCTTGCTTTTAAGAAGAGGGAGGACAACTGCCCTTTTCCAAGATGCTCCGAACACGCCAGAAGTAAAGGAAAGATTGACTATACAAGTCATGAGAGGCACAAACATATCCAAGTTGTCTTTAATCCAAGACGAAGGACACGAGTCAATCTCAGCCGTGGTTGCTTTGGAAGATATCATAACATTTCGCACGGTGGTTTCCGACACAGGTGAAAATTCACAAAAACGAGGACAAGTGCGAAACGGAGTTGAATATGATAGAAATTCCTTTAAGTCCTGTCTGATTTTTACAATTTTCGAATGAAAAAAGTCTGCGAAATTATTTGAGAGTAAGTTCGAATCACACCCTTTTTGAAACTGGTTGCCGGATGTCTTACCTAACAGACCTGATACAGTATTGAACAAACGCTTTGAGTCATTACCACAGTCAGATATGGCCTGTGATTAGCGTTGTACTTTAGCTGTATATAATGATTGGTGTTATTTCACTCTACATTCCTTGTATTCGTTCCAGTGATCAAGTCTCTTGGACGAGCGCCATTGTTTCTCTAGACGTCTTCTTTCGCGTGTTAGTTCTGACAACTCATCGCTAAACCACAAATGTTGCGTGTGCGTAGAAATACGTTTACTTTTGAGAGGTGCGAGGTTCTCTAATAGTGAGGTAAGACCATCATTAAACTCACTGGTGATTAAATCCACACTTTGACTGGAGCTGACCATGATATCACAAACGATATCATTGATTCCATTGGTTACATCATGTGGTTTCACCTTTTTCATTGGTCTGAACTTAACCAGTTTTCGCTCTACATCGTCTACAATGAAAGTACTTATAACTGAATGGTCAGAAAAAACAAGTTATCGCAAGAAAGAGTGAATTCCATTGGCGCAATTGAAGAGTTTGACGAAATAATATGGTCCAGTGTATTTCCTAGCTTATGGGTTGGGCAGACGACATCTTGTGTTAGATTGAAATGCGAGAAAAGTTCCATGTAAGTTTGATTGTCTGAGTCTTCCTTGTCATTATAGTGAATGTTAATATCGCCACTAAGAATAAAGTCATAATTATGTAAATTTAGACTACACATAAAGTCAGCAAATTCATCACAAAATTGGGATATGGTGTACTTATGATATATAGAGTATAAGGTGGTCTGTAGATGACTGGTAGGACAAGAGACCACTGTTTACCCTTTACTAGCCATGTAGCGACTTCAAATATTTCATATGATCTTCTTAACTCCGGAATAATTTCATAGAAAAATGTGATTTGCATATAAGGCCAACACCACCCCTTGTCTCTCCTGCCGTGGTGAAATTTGAATGTTCAAGCCAACCGCATCGATTTGTGTTTTGGTATGGTCGTCAGTATCCTTAATCCAAGTCTCTGTTAGTGTCATGACATCGTATTTGAACTTACTGGTATGTTCAAGCAGTGGATTACACTTTTTGGCGAGAGACTGGACGTTAACAGTTGCGAAGCTAATGTTGCGTGGTTTTGACATAATATCCACACATTTATTCAGGGAGCCAAGATTACCATGATTTGGTCCTGCAATAATGTCAAAGTTAGAAAAATATTTGTTTCTTCGTTTTGCGAAATGATTCATCCTAGAATATTTTCCTAGTTTACCCCGATATTTGCGTTGAATAGTACCTATTGCATAGCTTTCACACTCATGTATTGTACATACGGGATGGAAGTTGCGATCAATACCAAGTTCTTTGATGCACTGAAGTTCTTGACTGCTTCCCTTAATTGGCAAATTTGGTCGCAAAAAAGGTAGCGTATTAGGTGTATACTTGTACATCATGGTCATTGAACAGTAAACGTTGTGTGTTTTGGCTGAAAACTGAAAACTGCATAAGAAATCTTTCCAAAACAGCAAAGGATAAGCAAAGTACAAGTATAAAAAGCAGTCCATTTGAATCTCCAGATAATCTTGTTTTTATGTTAAAAATCAAAGCTAGAAAACACGCAGAAAATCAAGATATTTTCCAATGATTAGAGAGGGAACTTTAGATGCAGCCTTACACTCAAAAGCGCATATATCAACGACAAAAAAGGGCGAATGACGTCACGCTCTCTGGTAGCATTGTTTATTCTTGCTTGTCACGTCTGCATAGATTTATATTCTTGTACGTTTCAGGGATACTCCATTTTGTTTCTCGTATTGATGACGTTGATAATGTTTAGTTCAATCATTTAAAATGGTCCTGGGTTAAACTAATGTTATTCCTCTAATACACAGTGTTGAATATAGGGTGGGGGCAGGGGGTGAGTTCATATGGGTTCTGCTGTCCGAGGTGGCTCCATATACACTGTGCAATTCTAATTAAATACATTTAAGAAGCATCATTTTTAAAGCATCTATCAGTACTTAGGCTAAAGGATATAGAGCTTACAATTTGTAAACAAACGATTATTAAACCTTACAACTTGTGTGCACTCAATCTAAGGCATAGATCGTGAGTCATTGGTGTTTGTACTGGTGCAATCCATCAGAGAGGGGGTGGGGAGTAGTGTGTGGGGAAGGGGGTATCTAATTACCAGTTCCATTTTTTCTTCTATAAAACCTAATCTTTTAAAGTGAAAAACCACCAAAACATGTTCAGCAGGAAGTGTGTTTGATCTATCTGTGTTTAATTTAACTAAACTTTGGTTCGAAATTTGGAAATAAAAACATCTCTTATGGAAATATATTATAATTTATTGCCTTGTCTTTTTTAAACTTTGATAATAATCATCGAAAGTTGGTTGCAACGAGTGAATTGATCAAACCAGCAGTTGAGATATGCCTACAAAAAATGCTCTTTTATGATTATCTGCTGTTTCAAGGAAATTTAGCTATAAACTTATTTTTAAACAGATGATTCTGAATGTGATAAAGTTATGTTATTCATAAATAATTAAAGATGTTTTTTGTTTTTTTATTTGTCGTATTTTCCCCAAAATTGTTTGTCTCCCACATATGAGATTATTAACAATAAAGCTACAACTACTTGTTTTACTTATAAAAACTTATATAGGACTAACGTATAAATATGCAGTTTTGCTGTTTTATTATACAAAGCATGCATTGCTTTGTTTTAATTTTCATTTATTTACCTCTTTCTTCCACTTGAGTGTAATGTTCTTAAACCACATACCTTCACACACAGACACAGCATTTACTATTAGATTAATATTCAATTATTTTTCATTATTCCTTCAGTCAACAGGTCATACCATAAGTTTAATAAAATAATATATATTACACTTTGCTGCCACTATTTTTAAATGAACCATAAATTATTATTTTCCCTCTTTATTCCACATTGATATCCTCACACACAAGCACATCATTTACTATAATATCAATATTACCTATTTAAATTTCTTAGTTTCCATTTTTCATTACAGTTTAATGTGAATTAATTACCCTTACTGCAATAATTTATTATATCACAACTTAATCCTAGTGTATCTAGTAGTTTTAATATATCCTTTATTCATAAATAACCATATCCAGTAGTCCTGATTAATACTTTACCAATATTATAGCGTTAATTAGATAAGAGATAATTACTGTCAGTATTGATTAAATCACAACTAAATAAATTGCGATCAGTAGTTTTAATCAATCCTTTATCAATAAATGACCAATACTTACTCGATGTATGTTAATCTTGGTGCGTATTTCAGACAGCAGTGCAGAAGATCCTCCAAAACTGCACTGCTGCCTGCTGATCCGTCCGTAAAATCACACCCATACACAAAGAGGGACTTCAAATGGGGGAAGGGTCTGGTGGCTGGCGGTGACATGCTGAATGCACCTACACCATTGTTGTATATGTCCACCCTCGTCACCATCGGGGCGCCCTCCCCCAGGACGTCCCTCACGTATCCTGGTGTGCGATCAGAACACGTCAACCCCAGCCTCAAAGGTATCTACAGGAGAGAACACCATGACATGTGATACAGTGACTTACATATACACTCATAAACACATATGGATGCAACAAATTAATTCAGCAGAGAAATTAAGGTTTGTAATGAAACATCTTTAGGCTAAGTATGAAGCTGTTTTTTA
This sequence comes from Chiridota heheva, assembly GCA_020152595.1. NCBI lineage: Eukaryota > Metazoa > Echinodermata > Holothuroidea > Apodida > Chiridotidae > Chiridota > Chiridota heheva. The sequence goes on along the minus strand of JAIGNY010000191.1, from coordinate 4,385 downwards.
ATAAGAATTTGACATAAAACAGTATATGATATTTATAATGAATTTAAAACAATGTGTTTTTCACCAAATATTTCAAACTATGAAAATTATTTATATGAAATTCATCTAGTTAGGATGTGAATATTTCTTATATTAGTTTGATAAAGATTCAATGGGGTTGGTACATGAGAAAAAGGTTTTCAAGTAATATTTAAATTATCAAAATGAAATTCATATACTGGAGATACATATTATTGCTTACATGATTATAGCTGAATGTGGTTGATACAAATAAATCAAATGAACATTTTGATATCAGCATGATTGCATTTAAATTGGTTGCTACAAGACAACTAAATTAAAACAGTTTTCACAAAATAGTTTAATTCAATCCATAATGAAATGTGAAACCAAAAGAAAATAAATTTACGGCATAAACAATATGTTTTCTAAGCAATACCTGTAAATAAAATACGAATTTGATATCATAAAGGAAAAATGTTAAACACAATTCTAAAGATATATCTGGTGATGAAGGAAATTAATCCAAACCTGCCAGATTACATTTCATTTGGTACGTCAACTACACGTGGGAAATGCAACGAAACAATCCCGCAATATCCTACAAGAGACTTATGGTACAGAGATAACGTCAAAGATTTGCACACTGTTAATACATACAATAGCAAGTACAAGAAACAGAAGCAAAAAAACAAGTTTACTCACTTACCTGCAGACCTTTTATCACATTAATCATTTAAAGCCCCGAGGAGGATAGAAAATCCATCTACGGATGATGATTGATACTAGCAGTAGCTGAATAGTAATGGCCGTTAACAAATAAATCAAACACCTACTGCATAATAATGTACTGTAACCACATCACATCTTAATCAACGCTGTAGCAAATGATGTATCACGAATTACAACCATTTAGCTATACCTTTCATATAAAAAACAAACCACAGCTAACAGGACAAAACTATTAATATCCAAAAACCTACATGCCCACCATTACAAATAAGTTTATCAAGAAAACAAAACGATCAAGAATCATTACCTCACTTACCTGCATGCTGTACTGTAACCACATCAGGCATACTAAAACAACACTAGGCTATAGCTTATGATGAATAACGAATTGCACAAAATAATCCACAATTTTCATCTAATACCCACCCCCTGCTAGGGCCTACAGGAAAAAACACTTTAATATCAGCCTAGGCCTAGCCTACCGCAAATAGCAAGTTCAAAGAAGATTTACCTAGCTTATCTGCTAGCATTGTATTGCATTAAACGAATAAACCGTAAAAGACATGAAAACCATTTTCTGAAGAGGATTACAATTAATGACAGCTGAATATAGGTTTACAAATAAACCAAACACCTACTGTATCATGCTGGGCCACATCACACCTGAAACAACACTGTAGCTAATAGTGAAAAAGGAGCTGCAATGATTGATCTAAAATCTCATCTACCCTACCCCCGCTGCTGATCTGATATTCCTAACCTCACACACACTGGTATAGCAACTACAGCAAAAGGATTAAACTGTGTTTAACCTCACTTACCTGCTATTAAACATAAAACACTGTTCATCTACTGAAGACCTTTGGACCTTTTCTAAACCTGTTACATTTACAAAAATACATACAGACTGTATCACATTCAGACGTTAGCGTTTTCTTCTTTTCGTAAATTCAAGTTCATTAATTTGTTTCAACCAGTAACTATGCCACACGTTATAAAAAATAACATATAAAATGACCTAACATCCGTTGATTATTAACAAGTTGCAAGATTAATCTAAGCTTGAATTTCACTTCTGGTTTGTACAAAGAACACATCCACATTAGTGCACTGCTAAAACACTCACCTGCTTGAAACCGAGTCAAGGTTACAAAGTTAATTCTGGAATATTATATTGTTTATATACAACTCGCCTAGGCCTAGACAAGAGATTAATACGGCATTACGGCCGTTTATTACACAGTTCATTAATGTATCGAAATAGCTCAAATCGATGGCCATTTTACATTGCAAGGTCAAGTGATCTTCTTTTTTTTTTTTTTATCAAAGCAGAACAATGATAACATCTGAAATTTTTGGTGTGAATTTACAAATTAATCTAACCTAAGAAACGTTTTTGCTATAGGCCTAACTTAGGCCTACCTTCATCAGCCACAACGTTGGTTAGCCTAGATGAATGATTTTCAACGTAGATTGAAAACTTAGACTAACGTTACATTTAAAAAACGCAATTTGTTAATATCTGCCTCGAATAGAGATTATAACACAAAATAAGTTTCACAAATTTTGTTGCAAGAATTTTGAACGAGTCAGAAAGGAATTTGTACGAAATTAAAAATGACAACAGTTTCAGAATTAGTCCTATCAACATTGTTCATTGAAATCAAATTAGGCTCAGATGTTTGATCTAAATAAAACTAAAAACAATATTCCAGTAATGGTGTATGTTTCTGCAGTATTACGACAGTATGATATAGGCTAGGCCTATGCATTGTTTATTTGAAGAATCTGATTTTACTAAAAAATAGTCTCATAGATTATACAGAAGAGATTTTCACTTGGGTTAGCCTTAGTGCAGAGGCATATGAAACGGGCGAAATTAGACCATGGGCTATCTGTGTACCAAATATGACATAAATCCACTTTACAAGCTTACAAGCAATGATATTAAACAATTTCATACAATGAACACATACACACTAACTAACAGCACAAGTACACTCAATATGAAACAAAACATACATACGGTTGTAAAAATATGAGCATTTCAAGATATTTTTATTAAGCTCCGCTTACTCATTAATATGTATGACAACGCCACCAAAATCAGTGGGACACATCTACGGACCAAAGGATATCTGGGTACCACATATGACATGAATCTGGTGTATCCTTCTTGAGATATCGCGCTTACGTGCTTGCTGTCACAGACGCACATACATACATACACACATACATACATACATGCACACATACATACATACACACATACACACGCCAGCATGACTGCATAGGTTCCTTATGCTATTAGCATCGGAACCAAAAATGTGTCGGATGATAGCCACTCCCCCCACCACCCGAACGCGGTGCCGTGCCCCTCCCCCACCACACCACTTCCCCTCACCACCCTGCACGCGGTGTTCTTCTTGGTCCTTTACTGTTGAGAAATACGAACATCATTTATATAAGGAATTAAAATCCTGCACAAGAGGTCAAATGTACATGTACGTACTTTCATGGCGCTGTTGCAGTGTTATTATATGGTCGCAACATTGATTGTAGTATTAATAGAAGAATTGAGAGCCGACGCCAGAATTTTCCACAGAAATTGTAACGAAATTCCCTCAAGTTTCAAGTTTTAGTATAAGTCTAAGTATTAGTCTAAGTATATAGGTTGTTCTTGATTTTTATATACAATTAGTCAGGCCTCACCTTGAGTATGCTATTTAGGCTTGGAATCCCTTTTATGAGGAGTTCATTTTGGAGCATGGCGAAGAGCCACTAGACTTATTCCCGAAGTAAGGAATCTTATGAATCTAGGTTGCGAATTCTTGGTTTGATCACGCTTGAGTTGACAGCTCGGTTCGTACAGCCGATCGGGGATAGGCTCAATAAGTTCCCCGATCGGGGATAGGCTTAATAAGTTTTCCGATCGGGAGACTCAAGCATGCTTACTGAGCTTACAGTGATATATGGAAGCCGCCATTTCTATTGTGAAGTTTCAGCCATAGACGCTTATCAGTCGTTTCATTGAAGATTTGTAACAAAGTTTGCTTTGTTCATGTTCAATTTCGCGAAAGTAAAACAACTCGTTACTATCACGCAGTTATTGCTAAATAATATTCACAAATCCCCTAGTTATTTCTCATAATTTCAGAAAACCTTTTTAAAGCGCGGCTGCCTAACGGCTGCACAAATCAAGAATTCATTATTTTTCTTCAAATTTCTCGAAAACTGCATGGTGAATCTTAAAAGCGCACGGTGAAAAGATCATTTATATGATATTATTTTAAATCAGGAAATAAAATTAATACCTTTCGCAATGGTTGAGTTCCCTGCGCTCAAATTGGTCTGATTCTTATGTTATTCCTATACAAACTATGAATTTGGATAGATGCATTGTGGGATACTCTGTAAAGGATCCCCCGATTGGTGGAACAAAGCTGTTCTCCCGATTGGGGGTACGAACCGGACTGATTGAGAAGAGTACGTGGCGATATGATTCAGGTTTTCAAATTCCTATCTGGTAGTGATGGATTGACTTCCTGTTTATTCTTGCATGTTTCAGCTAATCCCCATGTGACACGTGCTAACCGTTTGAAGTTGACCAAAGAGTTCTCGTAAATAGATATTCGTTCACGTTTTGGAAAGAG
>JAIGNY010000190.1:60000-104143 GCA_020152595.1 Chiridota heheva | reverse complement strand
GAAATAATGGCATATGAAAATTATGAGAAATAAGTTGAGGATTTGTGAAAATTATTTAGCAATAGCTGCGTGGTAGTAACGAAGTTGTTTTACTTTCGCGGAATTGAATATGAACAAAACAAACTTTGTTACTAACCTTTAATGAAACTACTGATAAGCGTCTATGACTGAAACTTCACAATGAAAATGGCGCCTTCCATATATCACGGAAAGCTCAGTGTGCATGTGTGTGTCTCCCGATCGGGGGACTTATTGAGTCTCGCGATCGGCGGTACGAACCGAACTGCTCAATGTATGATTTTGTAATTTAGATTGAAAGAACCATCTGCAGCTAAGTTATGCTTTTATTCTTTAATGCTTTTTACAAAACTTTTACAAAACCCTCAGCTTCTATCATAACGCCCATTGTGAGTAATGTACTCTTGTATTGTATACCTATATCTTCCTAAATCACTAAAAACGACGCATTGATATGTTACATACATACAAATTGTTTAATATGACTGAAATGGAGTTACTTACTTCATAAGTCACATAATCAGAATGCTTGCGTCTCTGTTTAATGTAAAAGTTCCCACCATAAGCAGAAGAGGCATTGAAAGTTAATAATTCGCATGTGTACGAAGATGGGTAATAGACGAAGGAATAACACCAATCGCGATCCGTACATGCCAGGGAACACTCGATAGGTCCAAAATCCACAAATTTGTTGTCTGTTGAATACGATCGACACACATTTTCCGCCAAACAAATTTTCTGAATATTAAATATAATATCCACAACCGAAAGTATGAATAATAGTATCATTTTGTTAAAGTTTATATTTTTCAAACGAAAGTTTTGAAATTATTTATGAAACATGATCACATTTAAACCTTTCCTTCCTTTACCAAATTCACATACAACTAATAGGCATCACCACAATTACTTAAAGCCGTCTATCCTCTATCTGTTTGTTTTCATCTTTAGTATCAAATTGAAGATGACTTTTTTTAATTATTGTGATATGACCGTCAGATTTTCAAAGAAACATTTGTCGTTAAAATAGGATAATTGCAATATTTATTCCATAGTTACGACTGTATACATTTTAGTAAAAGATTAAATTGATGTGAGATATTGAATAACATTTATGGATAAAGCATCCGAAGTTTTATAGATATGAGAATAATGATCACGTGTACAATTTGGGCATTTGATATTTGGGTTGTCATGACACAAAACACTAATAATGTGCATATAAAAAGGGTGAGATCAGATTTTCAACGAGGGTTTAGGGGTATCAAAACCCGATACTGGTTCGAATGTTCTTTTCTAAAATCCCCACCTCATATACCACCCATTCGTGCAAATCCACATAAAATTATCCAGAGCACATAGGTTATGGAAATACCTAAATATTTCAACAACATTGGTTCAATTCTGACCATTTTAATGCATTTTAAATTTCTAAGGCCTTATTATAATAAATTATGCATTTATTTTGAATTTTGTGATAACAAGAAAAGAATGTGAATTTCCTTGTGCTACATGAACAAATGTCCAGTCCTCCAACCAACGTTAGTTGAATAGGACTAGCTGAACATGATGGAAAAGTTTTGATTTCCATAAAACCTTAAAAAAAAAACGAGGGCCATTAACATTATTAACTGATTAATTACAAACTAACTATAATTATTAATTCCATCGTACTATGTATTTAAATGAAAATCTATTACAATTTCGGACTGATTTTTCATAATTCATAATTATTTAAACAGGAAGAGGTTTGTATGTACATTTTTTTGTGAGTGTGTATTTGTTTGTGTGTGTGTGTGTGTGTGCGCGCGCGCGCGGAGGGACGCTTTTCTCTGCTCTTACCTCAACTATATTCGATTAATTCTTGATTACTTATAACAAAATGTTTTCATGTTCATCATGTATATCCTACTAAACACTTTTTTCATGTGCAGTTTGCAGTTTAATTGGTGCATTAAGTATGGGGAAGATCTTATTGACCAACTTCTCACAATATAATCCGCCTGGGTATTTACACCCATGGAGTCCTTGTTTTAGTTGTTACTAATATTACTAACATCAGTACGGGAGCAATACAGAGCTTCAGTTTTTTGCTATGTAAAACCACAGTCTACCACTTTACAATTTCTGACTCGGAATAACATTGCATTGTACAACCAGTCCGGTTCGTATCCCCGATCGGGAGAACATTTATGTTGTTCTCTCGGACAATACTTTACATAGGTGTCCCACAATGCATCAATCCAAATACAAATTTTGTATAGGATTATCATAAGAATCAGACACATTTCGAGCGCGGGAAACTCAACCACTGCAAGGGGTTCAAATTTTTCTTAGCGATTTGAAATAATGGCATAGGAATGATTTTTTCACCGTGCGTTTTTAAAATTCACCGTGCGGTTTTCGAGAAATTTGAAGAAAAGTGGTGACTTCTTATAATGTGTAATTATTAGGCAGTCGCGTTTTAAAAATTTTTTCTGAAAATAAAAACATTTTAAAGTTTTTTTTGGGGGAAATATTTTTGACAACGTTACCATTTTAGTCATAATATTTTACCAAGTTGTTCTCCCGATTGTGGGTACGAACCGGACTGATAACCGGTCACCGGAATGGGAATGCATGGCTGTGAGAAACAAGTTTAGAAACAATATTCATTTCCTCATAGATGTAAGCTGTTCGGGTGCAAAAAGTTTTAGCGATTAGATCGCTGTACGCTGATTGAATAGAATGACTTCATTCCCGTGGGAAAATGGTAATGTAGAAGAGGCATGTTAGGGAAATTTAAGCATAATTTAATATATCATACAAATACAACATTTGATGTGGACATACATGAAACCCATTTTAAATCTATAATATTACATAGTATATCTGGTATTCAAAAGTTAAGTTTAATCTAATACGTGAATATATTATTTGCGGAATAAGATATAGTGAGGTGATTTCTTCATCATTTGCCTCTATTATAGCTCACGTTCAAATTATAAGAATTTGCTTGATCATTGAACTAATCACTTATGATATATACCTTGCAGTTTTGCATTCATCAAGTTTTCTAATTAATGTTTCTCCATAAAAAAGCTTGTAATAATTTATAACTATTGTTGGAGTCAAAATGATAGTTTATTTCTGCAACAGAATATGATAAACTATTCAATGCAACTGTATTTATTGTTTCTCGCGCAGGTCCTATTCTTATTTTCAACAAATAAGAATACCACGTTTCTCGTAACTCTCTATCTCCATAAAAATTAAGATAAAGAACAAGCGAATGCATAAAAACCTTGTTCGTGCATCCTTTGTTTGCTATATTAAAATATAAAATGAAGACCTGTTTTTAACTCTCTCGTTGACAAGATAAAAGCGGTTTTAATATTGAAAACGTGAGTTGCTAATCTCTTTTTCTAATGAGAGAGTAGTCAGAAGCTTTCATAAAAATATTATGAATATGATGATAAAAAAACAATACAAGTTTAATTCCCATTCTGCAGAAGAAAAAAAAAACTGTACTGACCAGTAAAAGTCATTCATGCGGGTATAAACGTGTCAAAACAAAAGAATATGTCATCAGTAATAGTGCGTAAATCAGTCCGGGAGAATCTTTAATAATCACCCAGATTCTAATAATGAATGATTTGCAATGTTATGGAAACTGTCCTGTACCCATAATGCACCACACTTATCATATACTTTCTACTGTGTAGACGAGCTTCAAAAATAAGAAAACTGTAAATATTATTAAATATGACTCAAAAGTTAAAAAAAAGGCCTTTGGTTTAAGGAAAGGTTTCTATACCGATTTCGAAAAAATAGAGATTTAGTCTCTAGATTCGCTAAAAGAAATGTCCCTTTTATTCTAGAGATTTCTACACTTAAACATTAATCAAGGGAATCCTTTTTATAAATGGATGTTAAAAGATATCACCCAGTAATTAATGGGTGAACATCTACATTGCTGGTCTACATTAATGGCTGTCAATTTGAGACCAGAAATGAAGAACATTCGTCATAGTATTCCTAACTATTATATGTAGTGATTTTTAAATTGAAAGTTTCTCCCGAACTATTTAAAGTGAGAGGCAACAACATCTCATATCAACAACAGCTTTCATGGAGAATCTACTGCTGTATCCACTCTTACACGAGCTTTAACAGAAAATAGTTACCCTTGGCTGAAGGTTTTTTACACGGTATTGGTGTATAATGTGCTGATAGATACTAGTCTGGGGGGAAGTCCCAGTTTCAAGGAGCTGTAAGTCTTAATACTATTGCAGAATCTGGACCACAGATTTATTTATGAATGCATACTAACCATAATCTTAAGGACGTTTTACACTTTTGTTTGTTGAAAATGCAGTCCCTATGACCAGCACAAATTCGTTGACCACGCGAATGTATAGGTTGCACAGTGAATTAACGGTAATGTTGCGTAATAGTGTCCTCCATAAATCCTTAATTGCAAGTACCGTAGTGATCTTTAAACTAACGTTTCCCAAAGACAATAGGCCTATGAAGTACAGTATATATCATACCGTTTTATAAGATGTGTTTGGTACGTGATAGGTTTAGTTTACTGTATTGTTCTGGTTTATATTTACCATGAAAAAGATGAAAGCAATACATTATTCATAATGAGATTGTCTCTTTTTCAACAGAAACTAATGAATCAAATAAGACGTATATATGCATAGTATTTCTTGCAAGCTCGCGCGGGTTCTATTCATGTCTTTCCGCTAAAAGGAACAAAATATGCCCATAAAATGTAAATTGTAAGTCTATATATATATAGCGCTTATTTTGCATATGCAATAGTTTAGAAGTTTGGTAGTTTCCAGAGTATACCATCAAATGAACTGTTAATTTTAGATTTTGTTCCAAAGAAGGTGTTTGTTCCTCAGGTTGAGCAACTCTTCTTGAAAATATATCTAGCATACTTCTGACACATAAATGTTATCCATACTCCATAAGGTCATTGACACCATGGAAGCTGTCTACAAAAAAAGGTATACAAAACTTAATATGTCACTTAAATATATGAAAATAACATAATTATTTGGCAATTGCAATAGATTAAAATTGAAGGTGTTTTTTTTGTGTGTTTATAACACAGTAAAATGATAGTGGTCATATTGATTACTCAAAGTGTAAGTGCCATGCTCCTGAAACCTTGATCTTTGTGTACTACACACTTTATGTTGGCGATGGTATAACTAAAGGAAAATAATTTCAAACTATAATCCAAATAATTTTGTATTGGTTTAATGAAGACCCAACTTAATAATGGCATGAAGATGCAACCTCGTGAAATAGGTATGAATTACACATTGTGGAGTTTTTCCTTACAAAAAAAGCCGACCAGGAAAATGGTGGTCTTCTACTTTACCTGGTTGTCTTTTTATCAATAAAATACATAACAAATTTCCACCTTTTCTGTGGTTGTCTGACAAGAGCGCATTTGGAACAATTTCTCTTTTTTCCCATGTTTGACAACAATTGACAACCATTGGTTGGTTGGGCTTAAATGACCACCTTTTCCAACGCTGTATTTACTCTTTCTCCTTATTTTACCCTTTCAACCAAAAACCTTCATTTACACGACAAAACCGACCGTTGGTTGGCAGTGGTGGTTGATGCCGGGCTTGACATCATGTTTTTAAGTGTACATGTATTGCATTAAACAAATTATATGCTATAGACAATACAGTTTGTTAATGCAGGTTTAGTAAACCTAAAAATTCTACCATTCACAACAAGTTCTTACCAACGTTTTGACCACCATGATGTAGGAAAAGGTAGTTTTCTAGGGGAATCTGATCAACGTAGGAAAAATGTGGTAAATCATAGTCTACCCACCATATAAAATATTGGAAATGGTTTTTATCAATAAAAGTGTTGCTAATGTATGCTAATTGTTGTCATATAATGGTAAAATATGGATTAAAAGAGTAAGAAAACAAGCCTAATTTTCATTGTTTTATGACGGTTTTGATAGAGAAAAGTAGAAAATAAAACAAATCTGTGGATGTTTTTTTGTTGTAAGCGAATTTTGAGAAAGTTGACATCTCCACTCTCGATCCAATTTGAGATTTTATTCGGGGCTTAATTTTCAAAAATGCATTGCCCCTATGCATATTTGCTTTCTCTCTTTAAATCAAATAATGCAGCGCAATTTAATTCAACATAAATTAACTCCATTTTCAGTGAGGCACGACTTACTTTACCAAGATACCCTGTAAAAGCCCGTAGCTGGTGGGGGAGGGGGGAGGGGAGAGGGGGAGGGGGAGGAGAGGGGTATTCGTCTGTGCAAATTAACCCACTTTTGTTAAGAAAGAACCCTTTTATAAACTAAAAATGTAATAAGCACCCGGAATTTCAAGATGTTTTCCCTTTTATAAGAAAAACGAACCCACTTTCAAATTCCTGAATCCCTTTTTTTGAGAAAGTGCTCTTTTGAAATCTAAACAATAATCAGCACCCGGAATTTCAAGATTTTAGCCCTTTTATACAAAAAAACGAACCTCCTCTTAAACTCCTGGCTACTGGCCTGCTGAAAGCATTTACTCTCATCTTAATGGGCTATCCTTTCATTTGATTTAGCACAATGCCATCTTCCTTTATGTTTTCTTTTTATTCATACAAAGCGTGTATTGCTTTAAACTTCCCCAAGCCACATTCGCATTAAATCATTATCCATATTTAAGACAGACACCACTTGATTTTATTGTATTTTTTGCAAAAGCAATTTTTTTTTTTGATTTTGTTTTCGTGTCACAGATGATTAATCATTGTTGAACACAGTTCATTGGAATATTTCAGTCAAGTCATTTATTGAATGAATTGATTGAAAAAGAAAACTGGATATTTACTTTGATACTGTTTGATGCAATTTTATCTGACTTGGAAACCATAGCATAAAGTCAGAAAATATGATATTGACCCGTTCTTCTCAACACGGCTTTCTACGTTTCTGACAGTCTGATGTAAAGTCGAACATTCATACATGGAACTGACCTCAGAGCTGGTCAAATCCACCTCACCCTGTTATTGTTTGTCAATTCACATAGGCCTAAGGATGATGGAGAAGAGAGAGAGGGCTGTCAGATTGGAATTTATATTGTTAATATATCCATAGCTGCAAGTATGATTTTTGTTGCAACGTGTGTGGTAGTTTCGGCATTGAATTATCACAAATTGTTATAACAATATATAGTAATATATATGAATAATTGCAACATTCGGTGATGTCATAGGTAGTGCACTGATAACATATTATTAGTAGTTGTGTCATAATTGTTTTTGCGGTTGATAGTATGACTATTGTGGTCATATGACCCATTTCTGCTCATTATATAACTCACAATTCTAAACTGAAATTATCAATAACTGATATTTCATGTCGTATACTTGAATTGTTGTCAAACTTTGTTTGGTGGTACTTGAATTGGGTTGACATGTTTTGGGTTATATAATGATAAACGAGTTGATATTCACGAGAGGGCTGAGACTAATGTGATGGTGCTAAAATGGCTTGCAAATATGAAATCTCAAGAATCGCAGTTTGGAATGAAGTCATATATGCTACTAAAATAGCTTATGCTTTGTAAATGTATCATTTTATTTCTTGGGTAATATCTTCATTATCAACAAGACATTGGGCCTTAAATTAAAATTATTTTTAGATTTGGTATGAAGTACATGCATTGGCTTCTGCCAGCAGTTTGCAAATCATTCGGAATCTCAAAGCAAACTTGCGTCCTGGTTTCTAAATCATATGTAACCGAATCGAAAAGTCCCCAAACAAATGTGGTGTGGATTACTTCATGGAAAAGTAGGATAAAGAGATCGTGAGCTGTAATACATGGGGTATAAATGGGAAACGTAATTAAGTATACTGTGTTTGACTTTGTTTTCATTGATTTCTTAATTTCTTACAACGTTCAACTATGGGGCATAGGGGTGGGGCTTGGGGTGGTTAGTGAGTCCAATTACCATTGGTGATTTGTCTCAAAATCTTTCCAAAGGGCTCAATGAATACACACAATAAAACAAACCACATTAAATAATTCACATTTAGGCATAAATTGTTTTCGTTCATTTACACTGCTGGTACATGTTAAGATATTATTGATATATTAATATTTGTAGGATTTCTACTTAATAGTATTATACTATTTGGTTATGTTTTTCTCTATTTGTTTGCAATGTAAATATTGATACAGGCCAGTGATAGAGGCTGATCAAAAAATTAATCAAAACTTTCAATTGTCAATTGATATGATTATCGGTGAATATGGACACTTCCTCTACACATTGTGCTAACTATTAGTTAAAAGGTCTTTCTGTAGGTTTATAGACTTCATAAAACTTGAAGTGCAAACTCAATGATAACATTTTACTTTGTATACTTCTGAAATCCCATTAATTTGTTGTAAAGTAACAATTCTATCGTAAGATTTTATCATAACGACAGCAAGAAGTGTATAATATTAACATTTTAAGTAAACATTTTAAATTAATACCTTTACAGGACAGACAAATCGAACCACTGCTTGCAATTCTAAAATAGATACATGCGTCAGCACAAGCAATGCACAATGCAATTTGCGATCTTACATCATTCACAGCGCAATTAAACTTCATCTTTGCAACTGGAATTTGGAGAACGGGTGTATCTTTATAAAGGTATGACATTACCGTATCTTGCAGTATCAGATATAGTGGAGAGACAATTTACACTATATAGAGATTGTGTGTTCTGCTTCGCATTACAAAGGACATACAAACCTGAGTAGATTAGTTTTTAAATTATGTATTACTGAAATAGCAAATTTAATTTTCTAGTTTTCACTGATTATAGCTTGATAAGTTTTCAACACACATGCAAATTATGTGTTGTATGACAGGGAAAACACATCAAAATCTTTGTGTTTTTTTCAGTGATTATTTCGTTAATTTCTGACCTTGATATTGATGAAAATAATTCCCACTCAGAATGTTATTGCGGGTATGAATGTGATTGAACACATTTTGTCAGAAACACTACTTACCAAAACATTAGGGTGATGAGTTTGGAGAAGGAAATAGGTTTTAAAAAGTTGTACAATGGACGATCTTTTATGTTTGCTTTTTCATAGACATTACTTTTAATCAATTGTGAAGCAGTTTAACAATTTGTTGCCATTATTATCCTATTATATATAAGCGTCTTTTCACATTTCTGTAACGACGATCATTATTCTCAACAACAGAATACTAAAACCACACAACAACTATGCAAACCTCTTTTGTTCCTTATTTTTCATCATTTTGGTTAAACTGCCCAACGCCATCTGTTTTGCCATTTCAAACAAGTTGACACCCCTTTTTCTACATATTTCAGAAAATGTCAGAAAAGTTTCATAAGGTATCAACATGCTTTACACCAGTTTTCTATTTACACCCAAGTAAATTAACATACACTCTGATATCCAATGCTAACATACAACTTCTACAACAGCAATGGTAAGCAGACAAGTCCAAATAAATTATTATGTTATGGAGATGTTCCAGTTCTATCAGATTTTCAAAAGGGCGACACCACAGCCTCACATTCCATATAAGCCATGTTTTAGTTCATTTTTGCAGAAAAGGGTATTTTTGATAGAAACCATTAATGAAATGATAAAAACACAAAGTAATGACGTCACTATTCTATTATGCAGTAACATTAGTACATCAGTTATTCTTACACAGACTGGTGACAAACTTAACGAGGCGAAATCGGCATATAGGCACAATAATTAGAATTCCTTGCAAGTTTGTTGATTGGTTGAAATTTTGCTGCGCGACTCGTTGTCTCGTACAGCTGTACACTTATTCAAAACGCTTTCAAAGTCATCACACGAGTTATTCCAGTTGGTTACGGTGATCGGAAGTGAATTCTTTGTAATCTTTTTTTTCTCAGTTTTTTTTTTATCTGGTGACTATTATTGTAGTAATATTTCTCTCGAAACAGTAACATAATGTGCTGTGCATATAACTCGGCACACGCCACATGTGTACTAGTATCTGGCTGTACAGACAAATATTGGATCGGAACTTGCGTCCACATCCGGAAGTGACGTCAAAATATTGCATCCCGTTTTTACCGTATTTTACTGAGACAAGCTTCCCTGTTTTAAGGAGAACTTGAACACAATGAGGGCGTTTGAAGAAGGGGGAGGCAGTTTTGTTTAATATTTATTGACCGGTTTTACCTCCTAAAGTGATCAAGAGTTATTGGTTATGTATCATAATTACTTAAAAGTAAAAATGTTGGTCTTAAAAAGGTGTTGTAGCTCTCCACGTGCGTCAAATAGATTTGTAATGTACAGTTCAAGATATGAAATATACTTTCCTCATTTTTGTATTTGTCTTTTTGTTCTATGTCGTATAAACTAGACAACAGTAGTTTTGTACAACATAAACGTGTCTAACTGCTAATCCTACAGGCTTATAATGCAATGGCAGAATTTGCATGAAAACAATTGTTTGCTAATATCTGCCATCAACCATAGCAAGCTTGAACTTCTGACGATATGACAAATCCCGTACACTACACGCTCACTCATGTTTTATCAATGCAGGTCTTCTCTCTGATTTTTTCTGAAACTTTTTCTATTCACTTAATCTGTGATAACAACACAACAATAGTATGCAGCATTAACACTCGCTATAACATCTATTTTTTGTGTTTAGCTATACTTATATTTGATCACAATTTGCACAATTTGTTACCTTTAAATATACAAAACGTTTCATATATATTCCCAACATAATTTCCCAAGTAAAACGATCCCAAGCAGTCCATTGCATTTTTTCAAAGTTTCTTTCGGAATTTGTCAGAAATAGTAATTTGGAACTTTTTAGAATGTCTAAAATATCATCGTTGCGTCTTAAATAAGCATCACTTTTTATATTACAAAATCATTGTTTAACCATGTAGTGAATAAAAAAATAGCAATTTGCCGAAAGCAAATGGATTTAACGTCCGTAACAAATTATAATAGGCTTCAAAAAATAAGCTACCAAGATGTTAGTAAACCAAGTATTGAAAGGTTTGTGGACGTGAAGAGGCTATATCAGCTACATCCATTAAAATATGTTAAAAACCATCATAGTTGCACAATTTTTCATTAAAATCGATTAAGCATTGATCATAGTAAACCGTTTTAAAACCTCAAGCAACTTAGTAGCTTCATAAGGAGGGCGTCTTTTGGGGCAATTAAATATTCATTGACCTCTTTTTCCTCCTAATGTGATCAAATGTTATTGTTTATGAATCATACCTACTGGGTAATAATCATTGGTGTTAGAGAAGTATTGTAATCTTTGTGTTTTAAATGCCTGTCATAATTCTTTGAATTGGTCCAAAAAAATTCTGACCAAAGCTTTTGAGTCTTTTTAAAAGATTTACAGAAAGAGTTTTGGCTGCTGCTTATTCATACATCAAATGAATTAATAACTGATCAAGCTTTGAACAGCTATAAATCAAAAACTGAAAGTAGTTTTTCAAAAATCAAAATTCTAATCTGCTCAGATTTTGATTCTTTATCTGCCAAAATAACATATTTACATGTGAGACCTTTCAATGATATTCTTATCCATATATTCCAGTGACGGTTTTATAAATATAGCTTATCGCTGAATGCAAACCGTAAAGCCCATTTTCCAAAGAGCTCGACACAATAAGACATATAGAAAGTTGTCACTGCCGCTACATTTACTGTATTTCTGACCATATGATATCTCTTTTGCTCATAAAGCTGACGATTTTAAATCATTTATAAAATATTTTCTCCCATTTTCAAATTGTCCCTATTTCCCTATGTGCACCTATTCGTAGATATAGCCTTAATCGTATTAATTAATATATCTTTTCAATTTGTACTTTTTTTCACTCACACATGGAGGCGTCATTAGAATGATACCTCCCTCCCTCACACAATATGCAATGCTCGATTGCTTGCACTTGTACACTAGTTCTGACAATACCACAACACATCTTTTCTTTTTCTCTTTGAAATGTTCTCTACACACTCAGTTAAAATCGTTAATCGTTCATAAACTCAACTGAACTAAACAATTTGTGCACAATTTATACCATTTTTACTTCACGTGAACATTACATTAACAAATACTAGTTTTGTGTATTGATCTTTAATACACTTATCGACTTGCACAATGTACAATATCTGTTACATTATGAAATAACAAATCTTTTTACAAGTAGATTCATCGAAGAGCTACTAGACTTATCCCAGAGGTACGGAATCTCTCTTATGAATCTAGATTGCAAATTCTTGGTTTGACCACGCTTGCGTTAAGAAGAGTACGTGGCGATATGATTCAGGTTGCTAAATTCCTATCTAGTAGTGATGTTTTGACTTCCTGTTATTTCTTGCATGTTTCAGTTAATGATCATGTGACACATGGTAACAGTTTGAAGTTGACCAAAGAGTTCTCAGAGATCGATATTTGGCGTTCTAGCTTTTAGCAAAGAGTTTTTAATGAGTGGAATAGTTTGCCAGAGTGGGTACTTACATGTAGCTCCAATTTTGTTCACAATTTCAAAATCAACATTGATAAGCTTATTAACTGTGGGTGTCTTTGATTTTTTTTGTGATGGTGGTGGTTGTGTTAGTTTGTGCTTTTTATGGGGTGACTAATCCTTCTTATTCCGTCATCTTGTTTGGTTATGTTATGTATGTTAAGTATGTCAAACCGCAAAACTCTTAAATTAGTAAATACAATTTTACTCAACCAAACCAATGGGCAACCGGATATTGAATCCACAATATCAATTGCCCAAACAAAAATAATTTTTACCTTCCACCTCAAGTTAATAAGTAAACAATTTTATGTCAATCAGATAATGCTTAAAGCCAAGTATTGGAATGATATTATATTCGTATCCAAGCGTGTCAGTGATTGTCTTCAGAATATCTATTATTATCAAATGCAAAGCCTAAATCTAAACAAAATGAGACATTATAGGGAGTTATCACCCTCAAGTCAACTCTCTTGGTGCGAGATTTTGTCGCACATGTAACTTTCTCAATTTATGATACTGTATATGATATCCCATTTGCATTGAGAGCGAAGTGACGGCCCTTCAGGAACTGCTGGATTTTGCATTACACCCAACAAATTTTAGTTTGTCCATTATTTATGAGCATCTGTCAGTCTGTCATATAGATGTGCGTCGCTGTTTTACTGATATGATATAATTTTTTCAAATTAAACTTGCAAATCGTTTTTTCTTCTTTGTTTGCTGAAAAGAGATAATCATGAATACATTCTTTAAAAATGAAACAATCGCAATAAGTGTAATTCTCAATATGCATTGTTTAGCCGTATCCAGGTTAAAACTTTTTATCCAGGTTAAAACGTTTTCTTTCGAAGTCTTTGTTCTGTTGTTGCTGAAATGAAATAATAAACAAAGACTTTCAAGATAAAAGCACCTTTGAATTTAGAAAAAAGAAACGTGAATAGTTTTTTCTTTCTCACTAATGAAAAACTGTGGGAAGGGTTTGTTCACATTTCATGACTAAAATCTTAATACATTCTACAGATAAAAATTCATATGCAGTAATACTTGTTAGATGTCAGATTATGACCACGCTAAAATCATTTTAAGGATTGAGACGAAAATGCTCATGCACCCCTTATAGTAATTTCTTTGCAAATGAACCATCCCGATATCAGTGGACAGCAACGATTGCAGCTTTAGCAAACTCTGACTTATCAAACATTACCTAAGATCAACGATGACAGAATTAGAGCGTCTGCAAAATTTAATGATACTAGAGAGAGCGGGGGTATACTGGACAAAATATACCTCATAAAACTCCTGATCAATTATCAAAACGATAAAAATTAAAGTTTTAAAATAAAGGTAACTTCACAAATGTTTGTTATGTTGCAATTAGGGATAGTTGAGCTCTTGCACAAAGATCACATATATCTATCTATCTGTGCCACATATCCATTTCATTCGTTTCATTTAAGTTTCGATGTAGTTGTTTTGATTTAAACGCGCACAAAGGAAAGGATTACCACGTGAATCAAGATCATGTTCCTTTTGTAATCTAAGAAAAGAAGAAGAAGAATTCAGTTTCATTTTCAGTCCGGTAATTGAAGAGAATATGGAGTTATTTCAATTAATAGCTCCATGAAGCGAATAACCTTGAATATTGGTAGAAAACGGAGTTTTGTATTACTGGAAGTAAAATGCTTTGAACAATAACATACCAAAATTCCTCAAAAATCCGTTTTGGGAAAATAATTCAATACATTAATATATCCGTTTTTGGGAAATAAATAGATAAGAGAGATAAAGAGAAAGAGAGAAAGAAAGAAAGAAAGAAAGAAATGGCGGCAAAGTGATTGGAAATTGATTGGAAATTGATTGGAAAGTGATAAAACAGTATGTGTTTGTGGCAAGGGGAACTTACGGTGTCGCTTTAGAATGCTCGCCTATTTGTAGTTATTGAAGTTTGATATAGAATAGATTTAAGAAAAAATAAAAAGTTCTAACATTGTCAGAAATAGTGAAGAGAGGAAATATTAAAAAGGTAAAGCTTACAGCATCGGATCTTTGCAAAGTGGTGTTTATTGTTCAATGTTATAAATAGTGTGAGTTTTAATGAAAAAGTTCGATATTTCATTTATGTTACATATTATATGCTTCGTTTTCTTGTACAAACCGAGGTTGATAGACAATATTTGAGAACAAACATAAATTAGTTTGAAATGTAAAGTGCAGAGGTTATAATCATATGTTTAAAAGTAATGATGAATTAAATTCCAAAGTGCAAAATTGATAACATTTATCAAAAACAATTATTCCACCTTTCTCATTGCGTCAAACACCATGATAAATTTCTGCTTTATATATTTGTTTTTTACTTTCAGTATCAGGGAGTATGTAACTTGCTGATTTGGAGTTACATTCTTTTGAAAGCATATCGATTACTTCATGGCATTTATCATATTTGTGACAAGTTTGAAAACGATATTTTAGAAAAAGGCATACTGGAAAGTATGGGACTGTTGTATGTACAAGAGAATAGTTTGCATAGTTTTTGAAAGTGTTCATGTTTAACAAAAGTGTTAATTGTGTAAAAGGATGTATGTTTTATGTGGATTATATTATTGTATCAATTAAAATAATTATTTTTTTGAAAGAAAAATCCTGTCACCTACACCCAGCTCCAAAAATAAAGTTTTGGGGGAATTATTTGATGTAACAGTGCCTTGTGTATCTATACTACATGCATTGTGAAAGTTGATTAAGATCAATCTGGAAATTGAATTGTAAGTCCCTGAGAGAACCTAGGTTTAGGAACACTGAAATTGCTGACGTTCTTCAGCCGTTTTGATTAAATGGTGGGAAAATTAGATACCGGAATATTATTATTACGGAATAATATTATTACGGAATAATATTATTACGGAATAATATTATTACGGAATAATATTATTACGGAACATTATTATTAATACGGATTATTAATATTAATACGGAATATTATTATTACGGAATATTATTATTACGGAATATTATTATTACGGAATATTATTATTACGGAATATTATTATTAGGGAATATTATTGTTATAAAGTCTATTAACCAGCAAAAATTGTATTTACTAGTCTAAGAGGGTCGCAAAAATTGTGTTACAATTTGCCACTTAATTTTAACTTGATTTTGTGACACGACCTCCCCCACCACCTTTCCTATTAATCCACTTACAGACTCTTTCTTTGTTACCAGTGGCTCTGCCCACCCTATAAAAATATCAATTATATTTGAAAGCAATGCATATGAAAGCAAAACAATATATGTGTATTAATGTAAAGGTCTCCTGATGTGTGTGTGTGTTTTTTCATGTCTTTGTTTTAGGATTATCTTTATGTTTTTATTATTTACAAGGTGCAATCCCTCTGCTATTTTTCAACTGTTCAGTAGGTTACATCAGCACTGGTACATAATGCATGTATTTCGAAAATGTTGATAAAAGAGACATCAAAGTATTTGTTTCTTTCACATGCCCGATATTAAACATTACACCGAACAATTATCTTTCAAATGAATATACCATAATTAATCATATATTTATCTGACAGTGTGATACCTTTCCAGCATACAGAATGCTGAGAATTTTACCCTTTCCCAAATTCACTCTTTCCCAAACTCACCCTTTCCCCCTTTTCCTCCCTGTCAATACTCCATCTCCTCTCTACCCTAACACTTACACCTTAATGTTTTAAAACCCTCTTTACATTTTGACTCCGACTGTCGCGGTGCCGTTAAACATCAACAAATCAAACCAAACACAATGCTGATTGATATTTTTTGTCTAATCAATAAATTAATACAATCGTTAAATGATGTCGATTTGTTTGATGCACGACAATCTATTCAGCTATTGATGAATAGATCAGTAATATTAATTCTTGACGGATGGCGAAAGATGTTTGAATCTGGTGGGCACTGGATTTGAAGAACACTTTCTAACTGACATTTGTTGAAAGCATGTATGACAACAGATTAGATATAGCTTTAGGGGAAATAAAATAAGAGGTCCCTAGAAATTCAATGGTCCAGGAGGATTTTCATTATTTCCTTGCTGAAAAATAAATTAAACTTAGTATATTAGTATATATTAGACATGATGTCCCAAATTCACACTCCGTCGTCAGCGAGTCAGTGGAAAGGGTCCCCACTGTAAGTTTGTCCCTGACTTGAATAACATCTCTCCTTTTCCAATTCCGCACTCAGACCTCCATCTCTCCATCTCCAATTACATCAGTAAGACCAGGCAAGACTCCTGGAATCACGAAACCAGTAACAAACTTCACACCATCAAACCCAAAGTCGGTACCAACACCCCCATGCACAGTCGCAATCGCAGGGAAGACATCATTGTCACCCGCATCCGCTTCGGCCACTCATCTCTCACCCACTCCCATCTCCTTTCCAGCTCCCATGCCCCACTTGCAACACCGTTCTCTCCATCAAGCATATCCTCTTAACCTGTCTTCTATGCCTGAACTCCAGGTCTCTCCTCCTCTCCTCAATCTCAGATCTATTCAAGAGCAATATTATCAACAATATAATTCTTCAACATTATCAACTTCCTCCGCAACAACAATCTCTTCCACCATATCTAATCTTCCTACACACTCCTTTCTTTTCACATCAATTTTTCTCCCAATTCCCTCTTTTCCCCCTCAAATCTTCCATATCCTCTCTACC
This sequence comes from Chiridota heheva, assembly GCA_020152595.1. NCBI lineage: Eukaryota > Metazoa > Echinodermata > Holothuroidea > Apodida > Chiridotidae > Chiridota > Chiridota heheva. The sequence continues at coordinate 86,844 of JAIGNY010000190.1, read as the reverse complement.
TTTTGTATGAATGGATGAGTTTAACGGGAGTTAAAATTATTGCACAATATTACATAATACACACGTGAAATTTGGAATAGAATGACCGTGGATGGTGCTTTATCTGCCAGTGGCATCATAGTGCATGTTTCCTGCAGTAAAATGGATGCTGAAAAACTTTTCTATTCCTTTCCCTTTGTTGAAAATCTGGTCTTACCGTTTGATATCCACATTGTTGGTATGTTTGGCACTTAATGACATCCTAAATCACAAATGTCCCAAATTGCACACGTGAACATTATTCTCATATCGATAAAACTTCAAAGAATAGATCAGTAGGCTATTTGATAATTCACATCAATTCAATCTCTTACTAAAAATGTGCATTGTATCATAAAAAAACAATGTGCCGTCAGTAAATCGGGAATTAAACAATGATCCTATCTCTATTGACGTATTTCTCTTTGAATACATGACGGTCATATGAATTGATAATTGAAAATGCATATTCGATTCGATATTAAGGATGAAAACAAACAGCCGAGATATAGATGGCTTTAGATTATTGTAATGATACTTTTTAGTTGCTATGAAGAGTTCGTGAAGAAAAGGAGAGACTCTAGTGTGATCATATTTCAACAAAGTCTTAAAACTTTCGTTTCAGAGTATAAACGTGAACAAAATGATACCATTATTCATCCTTTTGGTTGTGGATATCATATTTACTATTCAGAAAACTTGCTTGGCGGAAAATGCGTGTGGAGCGTATTCAAGAGAGACCAAATTCGTTGATTTTGGACCTATCGAGTGTTCCCTGGTATGTTCGGAACGCGATTGGTGTTATTCTTTCGTCTATAACCCTACTAAGTTCACATGCCAATTATTAACCTACGACGCCTTTGATTCTCATGATGGGAATTGTTACATTAAACACAGACGCACAAATTTGGTGTATGTGACCTATGAGGTAAGTAAATCCATTTCCTTTAGTGCTTACGTATGTATGATACAAATGACGTTTTAAATAATTATTTGTTTTATTAAACAATTTGCATGTATTGTATATTTACTTTTCTTTGCTCATACAATCTTCGAAGAAAAAAAGCACTTGAATGAGAGCTTATGTGGTTGATTTATGTATGAGGTGAGTGTGGATACCATCTGAATCATCTTAAAAAAGATGTAAATCCACGTTTGATTATGAATTATTGAAGCATAATTTACCACTGAGCCACTGTACCCCATCGGATTCAAGCATAATCTACCCTTATTAAAAACTTGAATAATTCATAATCAAACGTTGATTCGTTAGACAAAAAAATAAAATAATAATTTGTATTTGATGTCAATTCTTCTAGAAATATCGAGAATTGAATTCGTATTTATTCTAATCCAAGAATTATAGATTTTGAAAGTGCCTAATCTCTGAACCTTCTTTTATCAAGTAGCTTTTTCCTAAATTTTCATGACTCAGTTATTTCCTTATAAGGCTATGTTAACTAATTTCTATGTTACTATATCAAGTTTTATTTAATAAAAATCATGCCTTGTTTTGTTATTACGTAAAGCACATAATTTAAATGATCGACATTCATTTCCCCTAGCGTACCAAAGTTGAAATAAATAACCAAATATTCATGAAGTTAACCAACTAAGTAATCAATACAAAGTTTGCTGGTGTGGTAAGGAAACAAATTTCCTAAAATATAGATGATTGTATATTGACAAGAAATGATTCTCCTCTTAGCTTCGTTGATCCGTTTTTGCATTTTTACAGTTCTAAGTTCCAGTAATATTACCAAGATCATATACTATTTTCATATTGATATCACTTTAACAGATTTTAGCACGGTATATAATGGTATATAGAAGCCCATCTCCGCTATGATTTTATATTAATCGATAACTATTAAAAAAATAATAATTCCTGCACTTATGTTGAAAAGCAGGGAGTGTGAGAATAGGTTCAAGCAAAGGAGATGCTCCAAATAACTAGGGAAAGATGGAAATGGGAGAAATTGAAAAGGTATTGACTATTTGTCTGTTCGTCCATTATTGTATAGTTTATAAGACACCAGCTGTAACATGGTAATGCGTCATTATTATTGCATGGCTTAGAAAGATATAGGTATACAATACAAAAGTGAATCACTCAAAATTTATGATAAAAGCTGGGTGTGTTTGCTTTAGTAATAAAATCCTGTAACCATGTATGCCCTTTATATTGAGAATAAGATACAAGACTATTGAAACAATCATACATTGAGAGGCAAATAAGTGTATATCATAATGAAGTCATATTGTGTATAATAAGGTTTGAATCGATATATTTAGATGGGTACAAATAACTGGACACAACACCTTAACAATTTCAAAAATAATTACGGAATGTGACGTCACAGTTGTTCGTTTCTGCTTTCGACAAAAAAGGATGAAGGCAGGGAGAAGCAGAAAAAAGTTCGTTCCTAGTAATCAAAACTAACATTATTGAACGTCATGTTTTTAGTGTTTTTTTTTTTTAATTAATAGTTTAATTGAAGTTCTAAATTACAGGAAACTGTCAATCACAGCTTTTATTTTTGTATACCGATGTGGGGATTTTTCGATTCATTTTTATCGTTATTGACATTTGAGAGATATATAAAAGGGTATATAATTTAATCGAAAAATCGGTTTAAAAGATAAGTGTTTCAAATAACCAAGGTTTAACAGTTTAATAATGGGAATTTTGAGTGATTTCAGGTTTTAAGTACTTACATCAGATTATTATTGTGGTATACGGCGAAAGTATGTTATCTAGGGAACTATATAAAAACAATCTTGTGTTCCCAGTCTACCAGTGGATCATTTCAATGAGTTCGAAATTTTAAAGTTTACATAAATTTATTAGATTGCGATTTATAAGCGTTAAATATTTTAATTAATCAGTGCAGCTTTGTTATGTTGATTGGGACATTTGTTCTTGATGTGAGTCTGATGAGAAGAAGCCTATCGGTTTTTAATAGTGTTGTTAAATAAAGCAGTATGTTTAATCAATACATTAAATGATTTTTGCAGTATTCCGACATACATTATAGATTGTAAGGATTTAGAATGCTATTTTCATATCCTGTGTTGCTTTGTTTGTATAATGTGTCTGCATGGTATATAAAGCTTACTATAAGCAGGGAGATGTTATTCACAAAGATTACCACCCTTTACAACCTTTGAACTATTTTCCTTATTGAAAACAATTTTACAAAATAACTTCGTGCACCCATAACACTGTACAATAATATCTTCACTAACCTCTGTTTTATCATCTGAGAAAATATTTCAATGATGTGATGTCACTGCCATTCTGATTTGTACAAATGTCTCATGAAACCTGAAATTTCAAAAACTACAGAAACTAGTAAACAATAACCGAATTATATTTTACTATTTCCTTCAACGAATTTGTTTTGCTTCCAAATTGCATTATATATTCGTTTTAAAACTGATAGGAATTCCTATATCATTTTTTTCTTTCCTTTGATATTTTGTGTATCTTGTTTTACGTTCGTAAAAGTTTTTGTCATTTCCTGTGTCTGATTGCGTTCATGTGTGCCCAATACAGGGACTTTGGGCGTACGGCAGGGTTTGGACATCCTCCTGGTGATGATAAACGGATTTTGAGTATTAATTGAACTTTCAAGTGATTTGATCTGTATACGATATACGCAAGGTAATTTCGGTACTTCTTTTGTTTAAATCGTCTTTTATAAACAATGCTACAGTGTTCATTCATAAAGATGACAATTGGCACACGTCTTCAAGTACACGCATCACGTTAATAATGTACAGTGTGTCTATGTAGTTTATTCATAATTCAAACATACAGTACCTGGCCAAGTTACGTGGGCTTGGATTAAGGTACGTTTTGATGTCCCTAAAACTGGCCATATGGCTCCTACGGCTAAGGAGCGTGCAAATCGCTTCAAAATATAATTCCCCGAATGCCGTGATTAATATAGAATATTATGCAAACATAATTAGCGGATAAACCAGGGGGGTACTAATATATTGCGGAAATTAATCTCATAAATCCTATAAAAACTAGACTTAACCTTTACAAAAAGTCCAGATCTGGCTTTTATAAAGTTTATATCTGGGTAAATAAAGTTGATCTGGTCAGATCAAGCCAGATATAAACTTGACTAAAGTTAATTTGATACACAAATAAAGTTTGATCTGGCCAGACCAAGCCAGATCTGGATATTATAGCTGACCCAGAACATACTTGATCTAGCTCAGATCAAACACTTGGATCTGGCCAGATTAAATTTGAATTTATATCTGCCCAATTCTATATCTGGCCAGATCTGGATTTGATTTAAATCCCAGATCTGGGCCATATCTGGATTTGATATCAAATCCAGATCTGGGATTTATATCTGGCCAGATAGGAAATTTTCGTAAACAATATGATTCACAGAGTTGCTATTATTCTTATTTATTGTAACCTATTTCAAAATAAGATGGGTCGGACACTAACATGGATAAGAGAGAATCTTATTAGGCAAATTATTAACATGAAAAAAGTACTAAATCATTTAATGTATTATTGTCCTGGCGGTTTTATATGTATTACGCACGCCCAAAATTAAAGGATTAGTTCAGTGGTCTAGAAGTTCCATATATGAAAGAAGACGTCAAAGTAAACAAAGAAGAAAGCATTAAAAACTCTTATTCCGTTGAAGAAAAATTTAAGTTTGAAGTTAGGTATCATTTGTGTAGAAGCGATTGAAATCAGGCTAGTTGTGATTTCACTTCCTTAGAATCCCCAAAGTCTTTAGGTATTCCATCATATTTTGTCCGTCGATTTTGTGTGTTAGAAATCATTGAATATGTCATGAAAGTAGTCAAGAGAATCGTGTAAGGATAAATATAATTTTACCCCACCTGAAGAAAGTTCGCGGGAAATAATTAAAATAGGAATACAAATTAAATATATCTTCTTTAAAATACATTAACAATTGTTAAGAATGTGAAGACAAGAGTGTCAACCTTCCATAGTAGACTTACTACACCAGGCATTTCTACAAAGATAAGACGGAGTTGTAAACTTGAATATCTCCTTAAAGGAGTAAGATTTTAAACGGTTTCTTCACCATTTTGTTTCTTATAAAGTCTTCTTTTATATAAGATAGGCTTGCTTGAACACTGAACTAATCCTTTAAACACCTATGTGCCTATTAACATATATTCGACAAGGCTTTTGCAGAAGCATCTGACACCTCAAGTTAACAACATTTATTTCTAGCTTTTATTTAACCTTAATTATTCAACTGTGTACTTATGGTTGAAGTAATATAAATCGAGCTTTGACAAAATGCTTTGTTATTTATTTATTTAATTTTTACAAACTTTTTTTCCTTCGTATATTCGTTATGACATGTCTGAATGCCTGATGACTTGCTGTCATTTCTTTTTATCTTTTGTCTCGCCTTACCAGAAATAGAAACTATGAATTGTAATTGGTTTCAATTTCAATTGGTCTCCTGTTAATCTCTTAACCCTTAAAGCCCAGCTTGATGTTGGAAGATTGCATGTTTTTTTAAGAGCTTTCTAAACATATTTCTCTTGAAATGTTTCTGTTACAATGATAGATGGTTTGAAAGCTACGACTTTGTTATTTTTATTATTGTAACATTTTTGATATTGTATGCAAATTCATGCTAATGAGGTTAGTTAAGTAGCATGCTGTTATTACAAAATAGCAGACTTCACACTGCTGCTTTGTTATAGGCCCTAACAAACTCATCTCTAAAGGTATTCTTTAATCATAAAGCTTTAAAACGTTACCATACATCAATTTTTAGAGCTACGAATGATTTTTAGTGAATTATAGTAATTTTTGCTCATCGCGGATAAGTTGCGCATTAGGTTTACTAGTTAACTCACGGCCTATCCTAAGACAGTGAACATATGGGCCCACGTTTATCATATAAGTGAAGTGTGACAAACTGTCAGTTGTGTGCAAATTGTGATAAAATGGTGGGGCTATGCAGCAAACTATATGTCATGTGATAGAACAGCCTCTGCTCTTCCATTTACTGTACTGACTACGTAAATGGTACATTCCGATCGAAAGGTATACTTTTTTTTATAAGAAGTGTAAAAACAAAATCAGCCATAATTTCAAATTGCAGGCAGGTGTTACCCAAATTTAATCAGAAATAGAAAGATTGATCTTTCTCACATTCTATAAAATAATTGTGAAGTTGATATGTGATTTCTAAGTATATTTCTAATCATTTTCAAAACATTTCAAATTTTGCACATTTTTGAACAATTTTGGAAATCCTCAATGCTTAGACAAAGTGTACGAATATATTCGTAATTTAGACCTACTAAAATGCCATTTGTGGAGATAGCAAAGCAAGCTCTTCCGAATGATACTTAAATCGTCTATGTGAGAAATTGGTATGTCCTAAAATTACTTTAGGAAAACTGTGTAAGTCCATTCGAACTGCCTGTTCGGTTTGAGCCTTTAAGGGTTAAGTATTCTAACTTTTCTTAGCAATCATTACATTAGTTGTTTTTTAATTTTTCCTGTGATTTTTTTAGCTGGTAGCTGTATTATGTTACCTTTATTTTGATTTAAGATTTCATATTTGTAAGCTTCAATACTGAATGTAAATCCTATAATTTTTCTTTTATTTCCTCAAAATATTTATGTTGAAGTAAATTAAGAAATTTCTTTAAATTTTACACAGAATAATGATATAATACGATATCATACAATGTATACATACCTTCAAACTGTAAAAAACAAAATTACAGTAATGCTTCCCATATATAATTTTTGTATTCAAAATTTGTTATTGCCTGTATTAATGTCCCACGCAAGGAAAAAGTATACTGAAAGAACATTTCTGGTGAATTTTCAATTTTAATAATATCTGAGGAAGGGCATGGGTAGCCTAAAAAAGTGATAAGATTTTCCTGAATCTCTTTGATGCATATTGACATTATATACTTCTTTATTTTTTTCCTATGTATCTTTTTATATTTTTTCACATGTTTTACGTAATATAATTTAATTAAATAATTATGTTATCAAAAATTTAAGAAATTGGTCTTTGGGTGTAATTTATGTCATTTATAGCCTCGAGCTTATGACTTTGTCAAATTTAATTTTTCTTTAAGAGTCGAAAAATTGTGATACCTTCCCAGCATCAATCCCTAATATTTCTTTCAACATGTCCTAAAATATTACACTAGTGTCACTACAACACTACAACTATCACTTTATTTCTGGTTTCACATTTATTTTAAGCTATTTAAAAAGGAGGATGGGGCGGACACTACTATAGTAACTAACATGGATGAGAGAGAATCTTATGAGGCAAAATGTTAATATGAAAATGAAAAAAAGTAATTACTAAATCATTTGATTTAAATTATGATCATGCAGATTTTAAATGTAAAACGCACGCCCACACATAAACATCTTCTCGACAAGGCTACTGCTATAACTTTTTGCAGAAGTAGCTGACACCTCAAGTTACCAGCATTTATATCTAGCTTTTATTTGACCTGAATTATTCAACCGTGTTGTTATGCTTTAAATAATATCAATATAATTTTGACACAATGCGTTGTTATTTATTTTCTATAAACTATTCGTTCTTCGTATATTCGCCCTGGATCAAGATGACGTGCTGTTATTTCTTCTTCTTACCTTTTGTTGCATTTTTGCCACAAAAAGAAAATGATGAATTTGAATTGGTCTCATGTTGATCTCTTAAGTGTTCTAACCTTTTAAAATCATCATTGTTTTAGCGGTTCTTTAATTGCTTATTGAACCTTTCCAACTGGTATCTGTTTTACGCTACCTTTGTTTTGTTTTAAAATTTCATCATTTTTTAGTAAAATTATTGAATGTACATTTCATGGTTTACTATTTCCCAGAAATTTAAGAATCATGTAACTAAATGGATTAAAGTTTTCATTTCCTCAAAATTATAATGTTTAACTAAATTAAGAAATTTCGATAAATTTTGCACAAAATACTAATATAATATGATATGTATACAGACCTTTAAACTGTAAACCACAAAATAACCGTTATGCTTCCCATTAATTTTTGTGTTTAAAATTTGTTATTGCCCGTATTAATGTCCCATTAAAAAAAAAAAGACTACTGAAAGATATATTTTGGTAAATTTTGAATTCTATTGTACACACTGAGGAAGGGCATACGCTGTAAAAAACGTTTGGTCAAATTTGACAAAAATATGGTCAAAATTTGACCAAGATCCTGAGTTAACTATGCTTCGAACAAACTTTGGTCAAAATATTTGACCAAGATACTAGGTCAAATTTACTGACCACTTTATGTGGTCAAATTGACCAAAATATGGTCCCATTTGACCACTTTTAATTGGTCCCAGCCATGACCATCATAAAGCGGTTAAATGTATGGCTATTTATTCTTCATTGGCATGACTACAATGGTAGTTTAATTTAAAAAAGACAAAAACAACTTAAATTCATATTTAAAAGGATTTAACCTTTATTATTTATATTTTGCAACTGACAAACACTTGATTGAATGAGGACATAATTCATTAACTGCTTAATTTTGCATACTACATCTACGTACCTCTCAATCCCTGAAGAAAAAAAAAAAACTGATATGTAACTATATAAAATATGAAGAAGAATAACTGAACAATTTATGCTGCTGTATATAATATAAAAATATAACAGACACTACTACATAAGGATAATGTAAGCTCCTATATAGAATAACAAACAATGACAGACACTACTACAGAAGGATAATGTATGCTCCTATATAGAATAAAAAACAATAACAAACACTACTACATAAGGGTGATGTAAGCTCCTATATAGAATAAAAACAATAACAGACACTACTACAGAAGGATAATATATGCTCCTATATAGAATAAAAACAATAACAAACACTACTACATAAGGGTGATGTAAGCTCCTATATAGAATAAAACACAATAACAGACACTACTACAGAAGGATAATGTATGCTCCTGTATATAATAAAAAAACAATAACAGACACTACTACATAAGGATAACGTAAGCTCCTATATAGAATACAAAAAAACAATAATAGACATTACTACATAAGGATAATGTATGCTCCTATATAGAATACAAATTAATAACAGACACTACTACATAAGGATAATGTATGCTCCTATATAGAATAAAAAAAACAATAAGAGAAACTACTACATAAGGATAATGTATGCTTCTATATAGAATAAAACACAATAACAGACACTACTACATAAGGATAATGCATGCTCCCTATATATAATTTAAAAAAACACAATAATAAATATATAGATATATATATATATATATATATACATATATATATATATATATATATATATATATATATATATTATATATATATATATATATATACATATATATATACATATATATATATATATATATATATATATATATATATATATATATATATATATATATATATATATATATATATATATATATATATATATATATATACTAACATAAATAAAACAAATCTTTGCTAACCTTTGATATAAAAATATTTTTGAGGAAGATTTTGGCAATACAAATATGCCTTAAATACATCCAAACCAGTGGCGTAGCCAACATGAAAAAGTGAGGGGTTTGAAAGATCTTAGACCCTCTCCTGAGAAGTTGTCAAATTTAGCTCACTTCTGAGGCAAATTTGTCTATTAAAAGCAAGAAAAAATATAAGATTCTGCCTATTTTTGACAATTTTGTCGGACTTCTCCCCTGTGGCTACGCTACTAATTAAAAATGGTTCTTTGTAATATTCCTATGTTTTTTTGTGTAATATTCCCATGTTGTTTGTAATATTCTCATTTTTTTGGTAATATTCCCATGGTTTGTATTAAAGAAATATCTGAAAGAGCACACTTTTTTTGGTACACAAATCAGGTCGATATGGATTCAGGAGATATGGATTTTTATAGATTTCACAATTGCATTTTTAAGTTTTTGTACAGTATGATAAATTCGTATTTGATGATGTCATATAGGCAATTCCATTGCAAATGTTTGTGTAGTTCTTTGAACGGTAATTGGTTGTTTCCGTATGATTTGAAACAATTTTCTATTGTTGTTATTGAAGTAGGATGATATTTGGCAATGAATATAAATACCTAACTTTCATCAATTTATTTTTCTGGCAGGTGTTACTAATTACAAAAAAGATGATAGATTTTAATAAAATTTATACACATTGTGGGAGAATGTGCTACTGTGATGTCATACTGAGCCTTTTTCTATTCGTTTATTGACATTTTTTGTGAATCTTAAAATTGTAATATCTCCTGGTAATAATAATATATCAAAACGATTTGTGTACGAATTTGTTGCTAAAGATATAATCGTTCTTTCGAAAGGTTACGAAAAAACATGGGAATGTTCTGTCATGCATTGAAATAAAGTTTATGTACTGTAGATGTGGAGACTGTAAATCTATATTAGTCCTGGAAATTGCACAACTTATTAATATTGATTATTTGACTACAACCAAAGGTAAATCATATTATTAAAATACCCAATTAGTATATATTTACCCCCTAAAATCACATATTTGACCTCTGACTTCTGACTCTTAATCCTAACCACTGAAACAACTTCTGAAATGTTTCACATTTATCGTACCCTAATGTTTGACACCATTTATGCGCACGTAACACTTACCATTCCATAACTAGGTCTTGTACTTTTTGAGTTTAAAATGGCGCACATTTTTGCTTAAAAATACTTATTTGACCTTTGACCTATGATGTTTTTACCTGCAATTATTTCTTATTTTTGTTAGAATATTAAACTTTACCCACCTATGGAATTTGTAAAGATACAAAGTAATTCCTTCAAAAGATCAAGCTATCACCAAAACATTGTTTCATTCGACCTGTGACCTTTGTACCCAAAACCTTGGAGAGAAACGTTCCGGGCCAGGAGTACCCGCCCACCAATTTTGGTTCATGTGTGTATTACAGTTTTTGAATTATTAGCAACACAAAATTAATTGTTGCATACGCACGAACGCCCGCACACACACACACACACACACACACACACACACATATATATATATATATATATATATATATATATACACACATACACACCCACACCCCCCACACACGGACAGACCCACAAATCACCAAATCTTGTCCCGCTCCAAAACCTTTTGACCCCTAACCTGATATGAGGTCATCATATGGGCCCTACCACCTCCCAATATCAAGGAGTGGCCATGTAGTAGAGGATGTATAGGCAGTTATGCAGCAAATTTAAGTGACTACGATATCTCTTCCCCACATGTATATGTGGGTGATGAGATAACAAATAACTAACAGAACATATGACCGTGGTAATAATACAGAGATATATTTGATAGATGCCCATATGCACATAAATGTGTATGACATTAAGGTGAACATGGTGTTCTACATCCAAGGCACATCTATTAATACTTACTTATGTAAATATTTATTATATGTCTATGCTATGCACCTTAAATGTCTTAAAAATGATAAAAACTCAAGTAAACAATTATAATACATTTAATGACATACAAAAACAACAGTTAATGGGATATGAAGGTTTTGCTTTTTACGTTCACTGTACGTCATTTGTAGCCTCGACTTTGTGACTTTGTCAAGTTTGTTTGTTTTTTGAGCGTCGAGAAATTGTATTACCTTCCTAGCATTATTCCCTTATTTTTTTAATTGTCCTACATTATTAAACTATTGTCAATACAACTCTGCAACTATCAGTTTTTATTCTGATCAATAAAATGAAAATAAAATTTTAAAAGAAGTCACCCAAAATAGTATGTACAACACACAAAGAGAGATATAAAGAAGAAAAAAAATACACATTGTGCTTGCTTTTTGTCTTGCTATCTTATGAAAAGGTAATTCGTTTAGCAGACCTAAAATGTAAATAGCAAATAAAGTGTCATGAAGGATACATTGCCGGTGTACAACAATTTATGCATGACAGCATGAGTTGGATCTGAGCTTAATTGATTACACACCAAAACCAGAAAACTAAGTTGTTTCGATGCATCATTTCGTTGTTGCTTGATTTTCAAGTTTTATACTAACTGGCATTGCATGTCATGAAATAGTGTATGGATCATTTTTGGAGCATTTTCACATTAAGGCTGTGTCAACATAAACATGTACACAATAACTGACAAATACCAAGCAAGCATGATGCAAATAGACATATGGTTGCTATAAATGTATCACTTTTTTTTAATTTTATAATAAGCCACCCCCTTCTCCCCACTTGGTAATATGCATGAGATCATCACCAAAATTAATAGGGCACACAAATGGACAATAGGTTATCTGTGTACCACATATGACCTGTATCCAATGTACTGTCCTGCGCTTACTGTGTTTACAACCTCTTTTTTAGCAAAACCAAAAACCATACTTAGCCCCATCCATTATGTATATTGATGATATTTAACAATTTTATATCATGAATATGTATACGCTAGCTAAAAACTTAAATATACCAAGCATGAATCAAAACAGACATATGTGTTAAAATATGAGCATTTGATGGTTATTAGATTATGCTCCGCCTACTCAATGATATGCATGATATCACCACCAAAGCCATTAGAGCGAATATACGGAATATGTGCTACTTGTGTACCAAATATGACTTGAATCCAGTTTATCATTCTTTAGATATCATGTTTCCAAGCTCTTTTCAACAAAACCATATTAAGCCCCGCCCGCTATGTATGTTAATGAAATTTAACAATTTGTATACCATGAACATGTAGACACCAACTAACAACATAACTAGACCAACTATAAAACAATTAACAGACATGTAGTTGTTAAAATATGACCATTTCAAGAGTTTTACATAAAGCCCTACATACATATTCATACGCATGACATCACCACTACAAACAATCTGACAATAGGGCACATCTACAGAACATGGGCTATCGGTGTAGCACATACGACATAAATGCAACTTATCATTCTTGTAATACCGTGTTTACAAGCTCTTTTCAGCAAAATCATATTAAGCCCCTCCCACTACGCATATTTACGAATTTCAACGTTTTTTATACACTAGCTAGCATCATAATTATACCAAATATTAAACGAAACGGACAAGTGGTTGTTAAAATACGAGCATTTCAAGATTGTTTCATTGTTTGCTTGTTTATAGGCTCTTCTACCGCGCCGTATTTCATTAAGATCACAGCGCCTGCAATCAAGTTCTCCGGCTGCCAACGAATCGGAGCATAGAAATTTGACTTGATTCGGCCAGGACGTGAAGTGAAGAATACCGCGTTTTCACGCATCTCTTCTCGAATAGTGTTCATTTTGTTTGTTTGATGAGGGCTTAACGGCACTACGACAAACAACGATGGTCAAATTGTGCCTGAGAGGTTATACCATTCTAGATATAGGAAGGAAAGAAAACAGGGGGAGAATGAGAGAAATACAAGAATTTAAAGTTAGAAAGCTGGGATCGAGAGAGAATGTGCATGGGTGAAAAAAGGAAAGGGGGAGAAAACTAAATATAGTTGTAGAGGGAAGCATAATGAAGGAAGGAGATCATTCTATGCAGAGGATTTTTCTGGAAGAACTCGACAATTGAGTTGTCAGGAGCGAGGGAAGCTCTGAGAAGGTTGTACAGGAGGCAAGCAAGGAGAACGTGATGTATTGTGAGGGTGTAATGGCAATTATTGCAGAAGAGCCAATAAGGAAGTGGGAGTGGATGAGGTAGGTGTGACCTATTATAAGACGGGTAATATAAACGTTGTCGACACGCGAGACGCAGAGAACCAGGCAGGAGGTGATTGTCCTGTTGTCGGGACCGACTGCTTAACGTTCACTCAGAGGGACGTGCGTTATTTAATCATTGTCACTTCTCTTCACAGCTGAATGAGAAGTAAGAGCTGCAGACAAAATGCTTCCGCTTCGATGTTTGGCGTATCTGTCTGCATAGCTGTGGAAAAAATAAGTTAGACCTGAATGAGGCTTTAACCTGGGAGCTCCAGCAACTCAGTCATTCGCTCTGCCAACTGAGCTACATATTCTCCTTATTAAGTTCCGCCCACTCATTAATATGCGTGACATGATCACCAAAAACAATAGGGCACATCTGCAGACTATGGCCTATCTATTTAATACATATAACATAAACTTAATGAGTCGTTCAGGATATTTTGTGTTTACGAGCTATATTTAGCAAAATCACATTCAGTCCCGCCCACTAGCCTACGCATATTAATGATATTCAAACTTTTTACACCATAATCATGTGGACACTACCTAACAACATTACTATGCCAAATATGAAACAAAACGGACAATCGCCTGTTGAAATATGAATATTTCTAATCATTTAAATTAAGCCCCGCCCACCAATTAATATGCAGAAATCACCGCCAAAATTAATAAGGCACACCTGCGGGCCATGGCTTACATGTGCACCACATATGGCATAAATCCAATGTGAAAATTTCGTGTTTACAAGCTTTATACGGCAAAACCACCTTAACCACCCACAACGCATATTAATGAGATTCAACGTTTTTAAACAGTAAGCACGTGAACACTACTGTAGCTAACAACAGTATTATACCAAATATGAAACAAAACAGACAAACGGTTGTTGAAATGTGAGCATTTCAATGTTTTTACATTAAGCCCCACCCACTCCTAAAGTTGCGGTATGCATGCTGCGAACTGTGTTTAGTGTATAGCTACAAATCGTATGGTGGGGTGTTTTGAAATTATGCCGAAAATTTTGGTTCTTTTTTTGTTTTTGATTCCACAAATATCACTAGGCCTACAGATTTGCTGAGGAGACCTCCACGACATCTTGACATTGTGGTCATAAAATGTTTTAAACAACATTGCTCAATTCAAAATATTAGGCTGAGGCATACTTTACATAAAGGAAATAATAGTTTATAATATAAGAACCATATTTTTCAAATTCTTACTGCAAATCTTGACATATGAGAACGTATATGTTCAGGTACATAGAAATAAACAAGTGCATTAGACAATCAATATTTGCTTTGAATGTGTTTGTATTGTTTTCCAAATGAAGATGGGGGTCTTTGAACATTTTTTCATCTTCACAACTTGCAGAACTTCGCTCAAATAAATAAATAAAACTTTGAAAGGTAAACTATCTAGCTGAACGTACTTACTGTACCTCACAGATAATCAAAAATAAACTGCATATCCAATTGTTGAATCAATTTTCCTCTCAATTGATGTATATGAATATGTTGTTATTATGTTATTGGCCAAAGGCCTTAAACAGACAGAATAAATTACAAATTAATGCAAATATCGCAACGGTCTACCACCAGTGGCAAACATGCCAATATTGTAGTGGTCTTTTAGATCATGAAAGGGATAGGAAATTGATCAATAGTTAGAAGAATAGTCCCACGGGTATTCAATTTTTCAGATATGATAGAGACAAATTATAGAAACAAAGTGATAAAACAACTATATTAATATCTTATTCCGTTTAGAAGTTATAACATTTTAGAGAAAAATGTTCTCCAAAACACCTTGTACAGTATATGTCCTTCAGCTTGGTAATGTCATCAAGGCAATTAGAGCACAGTTCTTATTTATTTCTCATAAATTGAATCACACTTATTTTACATTATCGAGCAGCATGTTTGGTTTATTATAAAGAAAAGATGGAATATACATTTTGCAGAAAACATTTTATTTTTTTCTTGATGTACATCACATTTACAATGATAAAAAGTCCGAATCATTTTTAAAGAAATGCAAAAGATGTTTTCTTGAAATTGTCTCTATGACATCACAGATGTTGCCAATCAGTAAATTTTGCCTAAATTCAAAAATACTTGAATTGTTTTTGTAACTGCTAAACGGAATAAGATATTAACATTGTATCTTCATTACTTTGTTTCTAAAAATGTTCTCTATCATATATGAAAAAAATGAAAATCTATTACCATCAAAATAAAAAATAGGATGTAATGCCTATGGTTATGTGTTGTTACCTTCTTTTATTTCCCAGCTGACCACCCAAGGAACTGCCGACACAAAACGTAAGTTGAAATTATCAGTTTTGGTGTACATGTACTGTTCTTTAGTCATTTTGGAAAATGTCTGCAATGTATTGAAACTTGATCAAAACGATCATGTCAGAAATTATTTTAAGAAATTATGAATCTTTTTCTAAGAATGGATAAATAAGCATCATCTTCCGGTGCTCAGGTGATGGGTATTCTAGCATAACGTTCTCCAGCCTTTCTTAATATGTGAACCAACCATCTCAATCTTCTCGTAAATATATCCCTGCTTATCCCCATAATGTGCCTGTTCTATCATATAGTTCGTCATTGGTGACTTTCACTGGCCATTTTATTTTCAAATAATTCTTAAACACTTTCTTTGGAACGCATCTAGTTTTTTCTTAACAACTTTGTTCAACTTTCGGGTTTCACACTTAGAGGAGAACAGAGATTACATTTGATTGAAGTATTCCCAGTTTAGATTTCATTCCGTAGATGTTAGATTTCCAAATCTTGTCAAGTTGTCAGAAATTTTCTTTGGGCAGTGTTGCAGCGAGATAAACAAAGTTATCAACTTCTTGATATTTCATATTAATCTTCAAACCAATCGTTTTGCCTGTTTCACGTAGCTGCTTGCTTTGTCTTGGAATTGTTATTCGGTGCTAGTGATAATTGAAGTGTTACTAACTTAGTCAAGATCATATATGGCTGTAAATATATTCCACCGGGTTCCATTTCTTCTACCCTGTGTACTGGTTCTCATCAACCAATCAAGAGCAAGTATAAAGAGGAAACAAGGCGTTGCACATCATTGCTTTCCTCCTTTTCCACAGACCACTTATTCGATAGGTTTCCATAGCTTAACCTCTTAACATCATGCCAGTTCTGTATAATTCATGGGTATGCCATAATGTGAAACAATTTTTCACATCATGCATCTGTCTAGACTATCGAACGCCTTTTCAAATTCAATGAAGTTGAATAATAGTTAAATAATAGTTACAATGCCTTTTCTCTACTGATCCATGTTTTCGGCACTTCTTCTTCTTTGACATTTAGTTGAATATTATAGTTAAGGTCTCCTCCGCCAAAACCATACTTCCTTTCCATATTTCTATGCTTATACTATCCAATCCCAGTGCTTTTGCATTTGTTATCTTTGACACAGCATTAATATATTTCTTCGGCCTGGATCTCACCCAAATCGACGTAAACGCTATCTTCGTTTACCTCTATTCCCTGGTTGAGTGCCTCTGGTGTAGGTTCATTTAAAGTTGATTCAAAGTGATCTTTCCATCTTTATATAATCTCATCTTCTCCAGTAATAAGCTTTCCATTCCTTACTCCAACATTATTCTTTTTTTCCTTTATAACATATTATTTTGTCATTTTGCATAAACCACTCATGTCTGCAAGTGATCCTACAATTTTATTTTTGGCCATATTATCCACCATCTTTGTTTTATCTGATCCGAATCTTCTCTTTACTTCTTTGTCTTTTTTCTTGTATTGTTCTTTTTATCGTATTCTTTAAGATTTTGCAACATCTATTTGACATTTGAGACTTTGCTGTCTTCAATAGCTCTCATACACAATAAATGTATGCCTTTCTTTTCCCTTGGTACCGTCCTTTATGCTGGTGCTATTTCAATGTTTTTCCATTTTTCATTTACACTATCATTCATGTCTCTCGTCATATTCTGTGTTTTAGTCATGTCTACACATTTTAGCATGTGAGATTCAAAAATGGGTCTTAATGTTTGATTGTATTTCTTCCCATCTCTCAGTTTAACTCTGATATTTCCAGTTAGCAGATTATAGTCACTGTGTATATCAACTCCTCTTTAGGTTCTTACAAAGACCCTCTATGCTTCCGAGATATTGTGAAATGGCCAATCACTGACACGTATTATACATTTGCTTTTGAGTATTTACATTGTCATGACTAATACATTTAAATCCCGTGAATGCACTACTTTAAATGAATGGCTTTTTCTGTTTTTAATTCCTTTAAATTGTTCTTTGAAGTATTTTAAACAATCTAACACAGAAATTTCAATTTAAAAAAAGATTATGTTTAAGCATCGTTTATATACGATTGAATGCACTGCCAAAAAGATTGCACTCGTGAATGCCCCTCATACAGTCAAATCTCTGACTTAACATTAATCTTTTATCATTACTTGCCTTCACCACTCATCATCACTTTGTATCACTAAACGTCATCATCCTTGATATCATTGCCATTGGGGAAACAATACTAATGAACAACAATGGAATGTGAATCCTGGCTGAAAGGTACAGAAAATAATAAGTGATTGGCCTAAATGAAACATAAATCAATGACATGACCTTGTTAGAAACCAATCAGAGCGTGTATGTAATTCGGATTTGCTATAAGTGCAGGCTGGCAAGATTAAGAGTTTTGGGGGAATAAATATGGTGGGCATAGGATTTCTGAGATTGTAGTAGAGTAGGAAATTTCATAGAGAAACGAGATTTAAGAAGAAACTATCAGGTTGAAATTCCAATATATGTTGCAATCACCTTTATTCCTAATGCAGCGTCAATTTGGATTCCATGTCAGCTGCCATGTGAATCGCGTGGACTAAAGCAAATTCAACATGACTCGTGTCTTTTCGTACATGATACGGTTCCCGTTGACAGCATTTGTTCTTACACCTGCTCGGAAGGCTACAATATTACTGGAAATTCCTCTCGTATTTGCCTAGCTCCTGGTGTATGGTCAGCTCCATTACCAATATGCGAAGGTAAGTTTATTGACAGAAGAAGACAAGCATAAAATGCAAAGTTGTCTGCAATTCCCGATCTTCTTTTCCTATCACTTTAAAGGTATATGGACAGATAGAGAGTTCGCCATAAATAGGTTCCTTTTAATATTTTGAACTTTTCATTAACATATATTTATCAATAATTAAACCCCGCTAAGTTTTTTACTCACTCTGAGAAATTTAACAAAACTTTTACATTAATCGCACAAACGATATATTAATGATTCTACATTTATTCCTCCAGATGAAATAAATAATGTTAAAACGGTTTTAATGACAGGTTTATCCTCTTAATCTCTTGATAGTTCACAACATTATGATTTCACGTATAATCCTTCAGTAATCAACAAAGTAAATCGTTCACAAAACATATTTGTTTCGTTAATATCAACTTCTCAACTTTCACTGCTCTCACCTTCGTCGCTAATCACCGAATCTGTTACATCTCAAAACTCACTCCCTGACGCTGAGAGAAGACACGCCTTCTCTCAGTATAAAACATGCGCAATGAGATTACCAATGAAGGCGTAATTACCTTAAACCAATTAGCAAACTGATGTTAATGATATTAGACAGGTCTCTGGGAAAATTGGCAGAAAACAATTTTTTTTTGTTCAAATGACCTACTTGCGATCAATTTTAAAACAAGACACAAGTTAGTAATTCAATGGGAATCCTAATCCCTCTTAGTCAGTTGCCGATTAAAAGGGACGATATACACATGGTCAAAGGCGAAGATATGATCTGGTTATATACGACATCCCTCTTGCATTTTTTTGTTTTTGAAAAGTCCACAATTTGGCCTGTCTCACAAGAAAATATTGAGTGAAACGATTTTCGAACAAAAGAATTATCTCTCTACAACTCTGATAGCAAATTTTCACGACGATAATACTTTAGATAAACTCTTGTTTGACTATGTAGCTTTCCAAGTTTATGTGCTTCCATACGGCTTACCTAAGCTACTTAGTTGCAAAGATAGACAATCTTTCATAGGATAATGCTCAGATAGATACATTTGGGTAGGGCGGTAAAAATCCCTACTATCTAACCTAAAAAAAAATCCGACAATGAAGCAACTATAAGCATCCAAAACATTGAAGTCTTCGTGATGACAAGATGAGCACGTTTTATTTTCTGGTAACAGGTATAAAGTTGATACTGCAATATATCTATCATGCAAGAAAACTAAATTGCTCTATTTACAAGAACAATGGTTGGCAAAATATGGAGTAGCCTATAGCTAAGCTATCAACAATGGAAAACAATGGAATCATCATAACTAGACAAACAATGCTCTTTCAAAGTTATCAAACTTCTAAAACAATACGTACTTCAATATATTCTTTGTTTCAAAGTTTCGTTGTTTCCTTTCATCTTCCAGGTTAAGCAACTCTGGAAATGTCTGTCTGTCTGTCTGTGTGTATGTACATGTATGCATGTATGTAGGTGTGTGTGTGTATGTATATATGTATGTATGTATGTATGTATGTATGTATGTGTGTATGCAGGTATGTATGTATCTCAAGGCATTTTGCCTAGTAGTGCATACTCTTGATCAGCTTTCCGATATTCAGTATTCCCCAAACTACTGTTCCTGTGCCATTATGATGGCATATTCCCCCAAATCTTGAATTTTCTCCGTTTTGGATACTAAACTAAAGCAACAACTCAAATTGACCAGCATTTCATTTACCCTGTATAATCTCAAAATTCCCTTTGACTGGTGATTCCATAACTAAATGCAATTGCATTTATGATTGGGTATCAGTAAAGCTATTACAAGAGGCTATTCTCTTACTTCCTTCCATACATGACTTATAATCATCTGAGTTAACCTTTTCACTATGAATAATACAGAACACTTGGTTACTATCTATATTTTCAGACTTTGATCCATTCTCGTCTACTACTTTTATGTCCTTAACATTTCTACCCCTTTCTTTAGTTGCATTTAGAACTTGCTTTAACTTCTGCAAATGAGTAATGGGCTTACTTTCAGAAGATCTCAAAAACCAAGGTTTCAACCTATTATAATTGAAGACATCAGTCATCTCCTTTTGATATACTCAACATATAATGCGTACGGTCTAAGATTCTCTGAATCACTAATGGTCCACACCAATGGGCTGCAATTTTCTTCGAGTTTACGGTTAAAGATGACGAGGTAAATTTATATAAAAAAAAACAATTGAACAATTGATTTTATGGGCATTTCCTCTAAATTGTGGGCGGTTGCCAACCTTTGGGCCTCTTGATGCTTCTCTTGTAAGAAGATAATAACCTTCCTTATGTTTGGAGACTTTTTCTTCATATGATCAACATATTCTTCATGAGGCAAAATTAATCCCTGCATTGGATTCCAAGAAATACTGGTTAAGTTAGGAAGTGGTTTTCCCAATAGCAATTCATATGGGCTAAAATTACCCAAGTACGGGGATGCGAACGAGTTGTTAGCATAACTAGTATAGTGGAAATAAATCGGGCCCAATCCTTACTGATTTGATTTAGGTGTTTCTTCAAGAAATTCTCAATAGTTTAGATATGCCTTTCTACTTGTAAACTACCATGGCTGTCTACACAACCTTTCTATCTATTTGCAATGTATCACATAAGAGTATGACAATTTTACTTGTCAAGAAAGAAGCTGCATCTGAAATGGAGGTGGGTCGGCCAAATATCCCTACGACCTTCTGGATAATGGCTCCACAAATTGTTTCCGCATTTAAAGTGCGTAATAGGACACAAATAATTTCGTACTTACACATAACGTAATAGTAATTTTGTCACAGACATTCAAGATGTGTTTGTAACCTGTATAAGAAGCTAGCATAGTCTTAAAGTCCAAACTTATTCTGACGAATAGCCTATGCTCATCTGGAATTCTACAACGAAATGGCCTGAGGTGACCTGGCTTACCCCTAAATTCTTGACATCTTAAACATGACTTAATGTATTCTGATATGTTTTCGAACATACGCGGCATATAGAAATGTCTTCTAATAGTCATATAAGTTCTAGTTACACCTTGGTGACTAAGAAGTAACGTTACTGAAGATGGTGTCGTGAAATTGTACAGTAATTATATCTGTCATACTTTTAGGAATAGCTAACTGCAAGTTAAAGTCTTTTCCATTTTCCTTATAAAACAATTAAAACAATAAACCGTTACACAAGATATACTCTTCAGCTCTAAGTTTGACCGACTTTGCAGCTTTTGGTGTCCCTTGGTAATATATCACATATCAATAGCCTATGTAATTTAGTATTCGAAAAAATGCTGGCTCTAATTCAATTAGGCTAAAATATACTCCAAAATGTGCAGTCATATTTAAGCCTTGAGTTCCAGATGATACTTCAACGGCTAGGAGTGGATGACAGTCCTCACCTATTGGCAATATTAACTTCCATCTCACCCACAAATATCAATCATACTATACCAACCATCTAGAAATTGGTCTAAATTCCATCCTCAAAATGTAATCATTATGAATGCACGTATGTGCAACACTGCAAGTGACCCTTCTCAAGTCTTTATATATCTAACCCCCACCTCTATCCCATCCCCACCCAAAAATGTACAAATCAAGGACATTGTAGACATAATTTTTAACTCCCGTTATGATGTTTTGGTTAGTATAAAGACCTAATGAGTAGCATGTGTGTCAGGCCTAGTACCAGCGCCAATAACAACAAACTTCATAATGATACTGATAGCCTAACGTTATGCCACAAAACTTAAAACGGAAGCAGAAGTAAATGGCCTAACGTTAGCGTAGGTTTATGTAAACCTTATCCCGTAATAGGCCGCGCTAGTTCCACCCCTTCTATGTTCTGCAAAGTTTAAACGTTATTCAACGGACAACATGATCCAGCGGAAAGTATGGAATTATTTTGACTGCAAATGTTTGTAACTTCCGTTAATAGTGTTATTAAGTTCTCCAGTGAGACTAAATCAATGCGCACAACTTATACACCTCAATTTCTAAATGTAGCATACCTAGATTAGCCGACTTTAGCTGCAATGTTAGACCTAAGCGATATGATGCACAGATGTTTATCTGACGAACCGAATGAGTAGGCCCCCTAATCGTGTTTTACCATAACCTTATTTTTTAAGTTACCCAGCTTTCCCTTAATTTTGGGTAATGTAAGATTGCAAAATTGTAATTATTTTATAGTAAAACGACTTAATAGCCGACAGTAAAAAAACACTTTCTTTAATCTTTAAATTCTAATAATTCAAGCAGGCCTAGACCCTTACATACAGACATAGCCTTAGCTTACGATTAGGCTTAGGATACTCCATATTGGTACGGATGGTTAACACAAAATGTTTCCACTCGAGTTTAGTTGATTTTTAGCTTGCAAAGAAGGTAGAAAAGACTCATTTCTGGAAATATTTTACTCTTTATAATATTGATATCTTCTATGAAACATCTCTGAATGATTGAAAATACAGATGATTTAGTGTTCTTCGTCCATTATTTATTGTGTTGCTGTCAACCTTTGTTAATCCAGTAGTACTTTCACGGCTTATGATTGGTTGATCAACGCGTTTTCGCGTTGCGAATGAAATCGCTACGTGAGCGATTGTATTTTTTGTCGCACTGCTAAATACAATTGCGTCGTGTTCGATGTACGTGTATGTACTACTATGCATAATCTATGTGCATAGACCGTGACACACCAAACGCGACCCAGCGAGAGATTTTTTAAACAAAATTGAATAAAACAAAAAAAAAGAAACATTTTGACCTCTTGTTTTCATAGATGGATTGTCATCTTATGGCTATTCACATGATAACTGAAAATTGATTGAAAAGGCGTTTCTACACCCATTAAAGTAAAATTCGTGTCGCGACAGAAAATCGCGCCCCACTAAAGCAAATTTCTTCACAGTTTGAACAAAAAAGCATTTCTAGCAAATTTTTCGGTGTCACTAGAAAACCTCAATTATAAACCTTATCGTGTGTAAGCAAAAGCTCAAAGCATCTAATAATATTTGTTTCCTGTATGATTATCTAAACTATCGCTCGCCGCGTCGCGTTTGGTGTATTACGGCCTTTAAGGCGTCGCTCTGCAAAATAGTGCAAAAATCGCGTCGGGTCGCATTCGGTGTGTCACGGCCTTTACTCCCGGCCTTACTCACATCATCATCATCATCATCGTCGTTGTCATTGTCATCATCGTCACTATCGTTACCATCGTCATCATCATCAACCAATTAAGATGACAGAATGCTTGCGTAAAGAAATTATTGACATATTCTGAGTGCGTTTCTGCATCCTCTGTGCAGCCTTGAGCGTATGAACTCACCAGTGTGTGTCCTACATGTACGTGCGTGTTACTTGTGCGACGCGTTTGATTTGTATGTATAAATATTAACAAAAGAACAACGGCGTTGAGGTCAATAAACTAAATGAAATTCGAATAACTATAATAGTGCGCAACAATGTAATTGTCTCGTCTTGTAACGAACGCGCATGGTGATTTTTTTGTGTATCTGCGTCCGTTTTGGCCCCTCCCCTTTTCAAGTTGTGCACGCGCGTTTGCACTTTGCAACGTACCTTTTTCTATACGCGACTTCACACTTTCAGTAACCTCGAGGTCAGTCCGGTAACATTCGTTTGCACTGCACATGTGCATAGGGCCTCGACGTGTCAACCTTCGAAAATCATCAATAAATCTCTTTTAAGTCTCACCTAAAAATACGAAAAATTATTTTGTGGTAGAGTGCTTGTATTGAAAGCCTTCTAATGCTAATGAAACAAAATATATCCGTGTCCTCGGTAAGAAATGCAACTTTGTGAGCTCAAACGGCAAATCTCCCACTGTATTAGGCTCGTTCATGAATTAACTGCCAAGTTTGTGTTTGCACACTGAGAAAGAAATTCTAGAGAAAATCTCAAACAAAAAATAATACTAACAATTTATTGTTGTCATTATACTTCTTATTTGTTTATTTATTTCGAATAAACAAAATACTATCAATTTACTCTAGCTAAATGCGCCAGACTCGGATTTACCTATGGCTACTGTGCTGGAGGTAAGCAATGCTAACTTCAGCGACTTTAACTCCGATTTTTTCATAGACAACACTAAGGCCTCTGAAGAAAAAGTGCATAGAAAGTTATTTTTATACTTCAAACAAAAAAAATGCAACATTTAATTGGCTAAATCGCACATATCGTACACAAATCAGGTAGACACCATCTCGTCTGCATGTTTATTGTGTAAAGTATCTTAAACGTTACGCTATGAAAGTACCTTTTACCGGAAATGACATTTTTGTGTTTACCTGTAATTTCATACTACGTGACGGACTGCGCGAAAAGCTCTGTTTATCCTTCTTTCTGACCATTGCGAGGTGCGGAATTTCTTCGTTTTCAGCCATTCCGGGGTGCGTTTTTTTTTTTTCTTTGGCTGAAATATCATGACTAATCGAACAATAATTATATTTCTGGGACTGTGGGAGTAGTTAAGGTAGGCTATGTGCATTTTGGTCGAAATCACGAAAACTCATGTTTTCTGCCAATAAGTTCCCCTTCATCAACTTCACTCCACAAACTTTGCTGATTTTTAGGTATCGGAAAGTTTCCATTGAAAATCTTAACTAGAAATAGAAACAAAAGTCAATGGTATTTGACACATGTACAAAATAGGGTGCCCTGAAAATTCAGTGCACTTAATACTTAAAAAAATGGAAACTTAGTTTCCCTGAGAATATGTAAAATCCTGTTAAAAAACACCAACATCTGACCCTCCGTCGTGCGGGTGTACTTCAAAATCATCAATTTTTATAGAATACAGTCAAAAAAATGCTTGCGATGTGCGTATTTTACGCTTGTGTGTGTTATTTCTGGTTTGCAAGGAGAAAAGATAAAACACTTACTGTACATTTAAAAATGCACTAATGTTGGTCAAAGCTGGCAAAGATAGGTTTTTTTTATATAGTTTGGGGATCTCACGCTCCACTTACTCTTTCTATTACATGTGTACAGTACCCTTGCCTCAATCGCACATATTGGTTAGTCTGAATACGCAATTCTCAATAATAGAACAAAAAAAATGTGATTCCAAGGGTTTTGTTTCGAAAAGTCAACGGAACTTTTCCCGTCTAATATTGTTAAGATCTATGTATGGGATACATACGCAGGGGTCAAATTTACCACTGTTCCGCTGTTTCAAGAACAGTGCTTTTTATGCAGGAACAGTTAATTTTCAAACTTCACTGTTCTAGTGTTCTTTTCACAATCATCAATGATCAATCCATGAATATCCAATTCCCCCTGAAGGATCCTGAAGGATAACTTTTAAACCCTCTATTGTGTGGGTGTGTGAACAAAGCGTAACATCTGAACCATGCACATTGAGTCTAATGAGTGCACTGGACCTTCACAATATATTTGTTTTCCCTGTCTGAATCCTAACGGAAGAATTGGATATGCTCCTTAAAAAAACATGCAAGCATGTCCAATAAGATTATCATGAAATAATTCCTTCCTATTTACAATTTTTTCTCCACCTTGCTTGCAATTACTGTGTCTGACTTAGATGATTGACAGCTTTTTCAACCAATCACCGTATGAATGAATTTTCCTAGCTTAAAAATCTGCGTAACTATGTGAGGCAAACATCCTACGCGGTACAGGTACAGTATAACTAGCTACCAATGCGCATTCAATACATTTACTGTACAAAACAAATTTCTGCACACAGAGACTGAGTAACGGCAGAATAGTGAACAAAAGATGCACTTACGGGCACGCTGCGGGCTTTGTAAATCTGATTGCTCTTACCCAGAACACATAACAAACTGAAATTTGTTCATCCCGTTTGCTAAAAACTCTAAAGATCATGAGAAGTGCCATACATGCACCACACCTTGCGGCAGGCCTCGCAAACATCTAAATGTCAATGCGTTGGTAATGCACGATTACGGATATGG
>JAIGNY010000190.1:52500-55000 GCA_020152595.1 Chiridota heheva | reverse complement strand
ACTTACATACTTCTTGCTGGTCCGTATTGGATTACGGACCACCTATTAGTCTACCAGATTTCCCAAAACAATACTTTTAGCGTACTTATCAATAAACAATAAAAAAAAAACAATGGCTAGTAGCTGTTTCTCAGTCTTATAATAAGTAGGAAGTCACTCGCCATAAAAAAATTCAAGCAAAAATTGATTAAGATATGAAAGAAGATATAAATTGTCGAGAAACTAATTTAGCATCACGAATTTCAATGTGTAAATGGAATGAAGACATAAAAAGATTCAGTTAAAATGAGGCTTATTAATGGGAAATTTGGAACTAATATGACCTACCATATTTTTGAAAAGTTGATTACTAAAGTTGCAATAAATCGAGTACACTAAATGGAGGCTAAATTGAGCTAAAGAGCAAACATCTTTCTATTCCAGTTATCACATGTCCGGATCTGCTGGATGTAACTGACGGTAATGTCATCTTGTCTGTCATAAACCACTATGGAAGCATTGCAACGTATTCTTGTAATGATGGATACTGTTTGTCTGTAGAAGAGTCACGGAATTGCCAGATCAATGGATTTTGGAATGGATCAGATCCAGTGTGTGAAGGTAAGATTTGTAAAAATGAAATATTTCATGTTCTTTTACCACATATCAAATATTGTATTACACTACAAAGAGTGTCTCTGAAATATTGTGTGGTGTCGGTTTCTTTGTTTCCAATGCGATAATATCAGGAATCTACGACCGCTAAAAGACTATGGTTGTGAGGTAAGGCATAATTTAATATACAAAAATGCAAAATGTGACAAAAAACAAACATTAAAAGAAAATGGATGCACAACCCACTACCAGAGTGGAATCTTGGACTACATATAACTTGCAGTGCACATTTTGCCCCTGAAGCTGCAGTTTGTAATGTAAACAGTAACTTTTAATGCAGGGCTTAGTTTTACTACTGTTGGTGGTATTTTGGATAACATTGTCAGTAACAATGCAACCTTTATTCTCTTTGGTCCGAGGATTAGTTTTCTGACATGCTTCTTTTTAGGTCAGCATACTTACAGAAAAATCATGGCAATAAAGGACCGATGCTGGCCTCGCATCTCTTTCCGCTAAGAGTGCTGATTATATTTCAATCAAAGGCTAGGGTTTGTTGAGGCTTGTAATTGTAGTGGCTCAAATGGTTGGTGTATTTTGCAGACATCATTGCTTTGTTATATATTTTCCAAGGGGAAATATGCATCTTGCTGATCTCAAATGTATATATGTGACTGCCTAGCCAATCAGAAATTAAACAAAACTTGTGAATGAATTTCATTAGCCATATTAAAGCGAGGAATGTGAAGGTGGCCATTTTTAATTTTGCCATAATTTGTGATCAAGAATGACATCACTATTTCTGCTCAAGAAATGTTGAATTGTTGATTCCCATCACTCTCCTTACATGCTTCTTGCTGGACCGTATTGTATTATGGACCACCTATAGCCTATCATATTGCCCAAAACAATACGATTAACGTATTTATTAATAACTAATATAAAACAATGGCTAGTAGCTGTTCCTCAGTCTTATAATAAGTAGGAAGTCACTCGCCATTAAAATTCCCAAGCCAAAATTGACCAAGATATGAAATAAGATATAAAATGACAAGAAACTAATTTAGCATGATGAATCTCAATGTGTAGATGGATAGAATTAGGCTTGGACATGGAAAATTGGGGACTAATATGACCTAACATATTTTTGAAATAGTGATTAAAGTTACAATGAGTCGAGTACATTTTTTGAAGGCTAAATTGAGCTGAAAAGCAAACATCTTTCTATTCCAGTTGTCACATGTCCGGATCGGCTGGATGTAACTGACGGTAATGTCATCTTGTCTGACATCAACCACTATGGAAGCATTGCAACGTATTCTTGTAATGATGGGTACTCTTTGTCTGTAGAAGAGTCACAGATCTGTCAGATCAATGGAACTTGGAATGGATCAGATCCAGTGTGTGAAGGTAAGATTTGTAAAAATGTAATATTTTATGTCCTTTACCACAAATCAAATATTGTATTACACTGAAAAGTGTGTCTCTGAATTATTGTGTGCTATCAGGTTTTTTTAGTTCCAATGCGATAACATCAGGAATCTACGCAGTCGTGATGACGTATGTATGTAAGTATGTGTGTATTTAGGTATGTGGGTATGTATGTATGTGTGTTTGTAAAGCCCAGCTCGTAAACACGATATCTCATGAACGATACACCGGATGCATATGATATGTGGTACACATATAGCCCATGGTCTGTAGATGTGCTCTATTCAAGACCTCGATCAGCCCTTATCAAACAAACACACATTGATAGAGTATTATTCTAAAACTTGTGGTGGTTGTAATAGCAGAAATTGGAGAAAAAGCAATTATAGTATTCGTTTTCATCAGCTCATATTCTTGCTTATAAAAATTGGTGATTTTGTGATGAGACGTCACTCCCAGAACGAAATTCTTGCGATAC
>JAIGNY010000190.1:10000-47500 GCA_020152595.1 Chiridota heheva | reverse complement strand
CCCCACAGGACCTACACGGGGTAATGTACAACGTACGGTAAACCCGGAAGGGTACCCACTAGCAGCACAGCTGCGTGGTAAAGCAGTAATATATCAAACTCTATAGGAAGTATAGCTTCATGGAGGCTATTTTCTTCTTGTAGCTATTAGCTACAGAGTTCCGCGGCCGTTTACGGGACGCTTACTGAGTACGGCAATAGTCCCCCAGACGTAGCCACCAATTCCGTAGCTCCGTGGGAAATTGAAGCAAACGGAGTTAACGTCTCGTATAGCATACGATATACGTTAACACTATCGTATAGCCATACAACCCCTTTATATGTTTAGCTATTCTAAGAGGGACACGTACTGAATACAGCTGTAGTCCCACACACATGGCTAATAGCTTTGTGACTCCGTGGTGAATAGAAGTAAACCGAGCTCACGACTCGTATGACATACGTGGTACGTTGACGCTATCGTAGACCTATGCGGTTCCATCATACGGTATCAGTTGTCTTCACATCCGTAAGCATCGGGAACAACCTTCCGATTTAACGACCCGTATAGCATATGCCGTACGTTAATGCCATATATAATGGACTTAACGCAAGTTAAGATGCTGATATGAGTAGGCATCAGCAATACGGTTCCGCAGCTGTAAGAGCCTGTTCTTAGTTGACGGCGCGTATTGTTTACGCACTACGTCTACATCTCTTTACATTAACTTTATAAAGTCAATAACCAACGTCTACATTAACGTCCCTTATAACATAAGCGGTACGTTAACGAGACACCAAAACAACTTAATGAAGTCTATAACCGGATGAACTATAACCACCGGCTCTGCAATTCCACAGTTGTAACAGCCAGTCCAACTTTAACGGCCCGTATAGTTTACGCAGCACGTTAGCACTATTTTCGGAACGGTTGTAACAACTTCTTTACGTTCACGACCCGTATTGTATACGACGTACGTTAACGAGATTTTAAAAACCTTAACTAAGTTAATAGTCAGACAGGCCATAGCCACAGGCCCCACAGTTGCAAGAACCGATTCATCGTAACGGCCCGTATTGCTTACAGTGCAAGTTATAATACCGTTTAGATTAACCTTTTCAGGTAAATGGAGTTTCTTTAGTCTTTGGTCCAGGGCCGTAGCCAACAGCTTACGGCCCCGCGGTCTTGCGACTCAAAACCGTCTTATGGCTTTAAGCCTTACGCAGTTAGCGACCCGTATATTATACGGCATACGTTAATGGCCTACCGCTAAACTCGATAACCAGAGTTAATAGAACCAGTCAGACCCTTAAAGTGGTGCTGTCTGTACACTTTTCACCCACGCTGGTCTCTATGACCAGCTTGCTTTACTCACAGCGTCAAGTCAGTAAGGATATAACAAACTTTATTCGTAGCCAACCTAGACTCACACCAGCAAGGTCTTGCGTCTACGGTGGGCACACGAGGAACGCAACGAGGAGACAGTTTTCTTCCCTACCGTTCACGTTGATGTTAGACTTTATCAACGCGAAGTTACATGGGCATTCACAACTGCCGCGCTACTCCTCTGTCTATGTTGACACTACACGAAAACAACGGTCTTTTCATACTCTCCCCAGCTGTAGCCATGGACTCCACAGTTCAACTGTTGTAAGAGCTTTCCAAGGTCAACAGGTAGAGCATACGACGTACGTTAACCCTAAGTTGAGTATTACTTGTTGGAGTTAATGGCCCGATAATTATTTACAATTATTACTGCATTTACTGCCAACATGGACAACCTAAGCAGGGCGTCCAGCGTAACCAGGCGAATTTCGGTTGCACCCAGGTGCAGCATTGGCAAGAGGTTGGTTAACACCGCTTAGGGTCCGCCCAGGGTATACCCGC
The DNA here is from genome assembly GCA_020152595.1 of Chiridota heheva. Lineage (NCBI taxonomy): Eukaryota > Metazoa > Echinodermata > Holothuroidea > Apodida > Chiridotidae > Chiridota > Chiridota heheva. The sequence goes on along the minus strand of JAIGNY010000190.1, from coordinate 45,634 downwards.
GAGTCGTGCTACGACAGCTGACCGTGTGATCCCATGTAGACTTGCACACTATGCAATGACTGAGACTATAGTGGCTTGGCAAGACCACGTGGGACTCAAGAGCGGCACTTAGATAAAATCCCCGCGAGAGCGGAGAAGGGAAGCACCAACTGTCCTCTACTCCCGCCTCCTACTCGTTCACGCTCAACAGCACGACATACTGTACGGGGTCTCTCTTGCGGGTTTCGCTGACGTCCGGAATTTCGCTCACTTTTCTCCCCCGGTCCTTTCCACAGCGGAGAAGGTCCCAGAGTACGGATCGAGGAAGAGGCAGGAAGCGCCAACAGAGAGGACAGTTTCAGTCCTTCTCTCACTTCTAACTTTTTTCTTTCACACCCGAGCCTAGGCATGGACATAAGAAGAAAACTAGAGTTAATCCATGGGAGGATGTTTTCTACCTTCATCAACTCCTCAAAATACAAGCCTTAGCCTTGGGTCACACAGGGCGTTGGGAAGAGGCTGCTGCCTCCCATGCACCACCGGCCAGCAGCTACCGATAGGTATTTTCAACATTCCCCTGACTATGTGAGTCTTGGGGAGGAAGTTTGTGAAATTACCCCTCGGGCTGAAGATGTTCTCACGGTTTCAGGGTGGCGGATCATTCCCCCAAGAAGAGGGACCCTCCATCTACGCCATTCCAGACCTCTGCAATCCTGGACTTTACACATGGCCACTTTTGGCCGACAGAGGAGAAAATGCTAGCCGTTAATACGATAGCGGATCTCCCCTCTCCCATCGAGCGCCTCTGGCGAGAGTCTGGCTGATGCCCATACGCCGCTTAGTCAGTCCTGTGGACCGTAGTCCCCATGTGCAAGTTTCACATAAGGGACTCACGTATCCTTATGCTAGACCCTCTGCGGTCCCATCCAGGACACCTCAGTATCTCCGCTTTACACCTTCAGACGGTTGCCCCCACGTATAGTGATGGTGCAGCACTCCCACCTGTCGTGAGAAGCAAAGTTTCCACCCGTCAGACCTTCACCGTCAGTAGTGACGGACTCGTCTTGGACGGGGTGGGGAGCACATTTAACGTGGTCGCCAATTACATGAACTTGGGAAGGTACTTGGCTTATTCAGCACATTATGCTGAAATCACAGGCAGTACGCCGGGCACTTTTACAATTTTTACGGCTAGTACTGAGCAAAACAGTTCAGATACGCACCGACATTGCACTAGTGTTGTGGTCTGTCTGTCTGTCTCTCTCTTTCAGACAGGAAGGAACAGAGTCCAGGAGTTTCTGGAATCCTTCCTCTCGTCTCGGTGCAAGGCAAAGTGTGTCAGCCTTTAGGCTATCCACCTTTCGGTCTTAGAAAACATGATCACGGATCTGCCATCTCGTCCTTGTGCAGCACCCACATGATAATCTTCAGCCTCCCTGACGTAGGTCTGTCGTCCGTGTCCGCCGACGATCACAAGTTACTGATTCTCTGCGTCCTGACGCCTGACCCGCGGGTTTTCGAAGTCAATGCATTCACAATCAAAGGGACTCACTACGTGGGTTAAGCCTTCCCGTCTTTCGTGTTGGTACCGAGGATACTATGCAGGGCAATGTACAACCGGTAGCACTTTTTTGGCCCGGCCAAGTGCGGTTACATCAGCTGCTCAAAATTATCGCAGGCTTCCCGTCATTTTCATCTTTTGCCCGAAGCCGGTACTCTTATCGCCACTTTACGCGCCTTCAGACTCACCAGAATACGGGGTATGGTGTCCCGTCTGGCATCTTCAAAATTGCTTTAGAAAATACGTAGCCGATGCTCGGCGTTACAATATCTTTCTTCGTTTCGTTTAAAATGGAGTTCTCATTGTAATGTGTGGCGAGGCACTTTCTGACGTTGAATCGTCCAAAGCAATCTCTTAAAACTGTCGGCATTGTTCATGGAACAACTAAGGTTTGCACTCAGGTTAGAGGCATAGCCCCGTTTGGAAAAGGCAGGACGCATTTATTCCCCTGCATTTGTTTGAGAGTCGCCGTAACAGGTTTCATCTCCGGCATATTCTGGATATTATTCTGGATGTCAGAAAGGCCAGACAGCTCATGATCTTTACTTTATTCTTTTTGTTTTCATTCAAGTTTTTGCCATTGTCATTGTCATCATATTATCTACTAACTCAACACTTGTACACTAAAACCTGAAAATAAAATAAATGTAAGCAGTTAGCCTCAACTGCTTTTATTGTTAGTGCATCGCACATTTTTTTGACATTAGTGCAGCACACATATTACAAACCTTTCTTTGGACCTTATAAATTTATAGCAGACATACAATCTGACATGATCCTTTTTTCATATGGTATGATCAAAAATAACAAATGTTTTTGACCAAGCTTCACACCTCTTAGGCAATTAAACAGACTATAATTATGTTACTAAATAATACTATGTGAGCCGTCATTTCAATTTCAAATCATGCAGATTATCATTTGAAGAAAGCGCCTTTTGAAACACGGACGGGATGAAACTGCTACTGTCATTTTTATCCCGTTTCAAGGACATTCCTTCAACAAATTGACCATGTATTACGCAATTATTTGACCACAAATTTTGTTATAATACGAAGTAGAGTAACAAGGAAATGAAATAGGAAACTTGAATCTTTTAATTGACAGTGTCAATGTCATGTAATCGTTCATGCGATTACTAGAATGGCACAGGCACAGAAAACCAAGATGGAGTAGTGTTCAATGGGCGGATTCTGTAATATAATGTCATCATCCCAGCAAGATGTTTGAATGCTTTGTATTTCATTATAATCTACCTCAAGATTTCTGGGTTATGAAAAAAACATTTATGTAAGTTTTAAAGAGAATTTTTGTGTACACATGAATGAAATGAACAAAACAATCCATGCACTAGTCTTACACAATCCATGCACTAGTCTTACCTAATACTTGCACCCATCTTACACAATCCTTGCACCCATCTTACACAATCCTTGCACCCATCTTACACAATCCTTGCACCCATCTTACACAATCCTTGCACCCATCTTACACAATCCTTGCACCCATCTTACACAATCCTTGCACCCATCTTACACAATCCTTGCACCCATCTTACACAATCCTTGCACCCATCTTACACAATCCTTGCACCCATCTTACACAATCCTTGCCCATCTTACATCTTGCACCCATCTTACACAATCCTTGCACCCATCTTACACAATCCTTGCACCCATCTTACACAATCCTTGCACCCATCTTACACAATCCTTGCACCCATCTTACACAATCCTTGCACCCATCTTACACAATCCTTGCACCCATCTTACACAATCCTTGCACCCATCTTACACAATCCTTGCACCCATCTTACACAATCCTTGCACCCATCTTACACAATCCTTGCACCCATCTTACACAATCCTTGCACCCATCTTACACAATCCTTGCACCCATCTTACACAATCCTTGCACCCATCTTACACAATCCTTGCACCCATCTTACACAATCCTTGCACCCATCTTACACAATCCTTGCATACTCCATCTTACAAAATCCTTGCAGATCTTTATACGCAACCCTTGCATACTTCATCTTGCCCATCATTACAGGTATTACATCTTCTTGTATACTCTGAGTCCATACATAAATTACATTAAGGTGTCTGGCATACAAAGGATCTGAGCAATTCTGCCAACTGGTTAAATTCTTCTGCCTTTGAAAACAATTCAATCATAGTCTGTTGGAAAAAACATGCTGAAATATTAAACTATATTTAATTCAAATGATTGGAATATCTTATTAAATATTTTCTGATATAAATATAATCCCATTAATATCCCCTCAAATCCCAATCCCACTGATACCCCTCTAACTCAAGAAGAACATTTTACCCACTGACACTCCTTCACATTCCAATCCTAGTGATAACTCCCACAGTTATTTAAATCCTAATCCCATTTATACCCCTCAAATCTCCTTCATAACCTTCTCAAATCCTAATCTTACTGGTACACCGGCCTATAAACCCCATAATACCCCCTCAGATCCCAATGATACCTCCATCCCCTCAAATTCAAATCCCAATCCTCATTTGATTAATAACATACTAAACACTATGAAATAGGTCATGCATATGTATTAATACTCTTAACTGCAGAATCTAAGCTTTTATGCAAAATACACCATCATTTTGAACAACTAACTTGTGACTTCAAAATTAATCTTTACAATTTAGCTATCAAAATTTGAACTCATATTAGTAAGGAAATCCTAAATTTGTTTGAATGACTAATTTTATCATAAAATGATAAATGTATATAAAAAGAAAAGGAAATAAACTTACATTTCAATACAGCAGAAAATGACTGGAAGCCGATGTAAATCAAAATGCTGAGCTATTTTGAATCTGGGTTATTTTTGCTGATTTTTCATTGGCCAGTGCAGAGGTTTACAGTTACCAAAATTCCTTGGGGTGTATGGGCAAATGAAATCTGATACCATGTGCAGCATTCTTACAACCTGTGGCAAAGTGTTGCTTGTATGGAAGTGCTTGTAGTAATAGACTTAAAAGAGAGATAAAAGGGTGATAATTCACTGAACATAATTAAGTGTCTAAAACAAAGAAAATTGGGAATAAACGACAAGATTACAGAAAGGTAATGTAAAAGGAAATATAGTAACAGATAAGTAGAAATTGTATAAGGTTTATATGGTGGTATACTGTAGTGGTGTGAGAGAAAGGAGATTGAATGACAGGGGAGGGTTAAGAATTTTGTGGTCAATGTGAGTTAAAAGTTAAAGCAATATTGGGGATGAAAGATATACAACATCATAAGGGTTGAATGGTACATTGGGAAAGGGGTGCCAGGTCATTTTGGTCATGAAGGAATGAGCATGAGAGTGAGGGTTGTAATAAAGGATAGAATAAGGGTGACAGGGATGACATGAGGAGTTAAGGATGGGAGAAAATAAGGAACATTTGGTCATGTGGGATTTGTTCATGTGAGAGAGAGGAATAGGTATGAGGGAGAGATGTCCTAAATGTAAAGTCATCAATGGGATTAGCCTGCTTAAAGGCCAGTTGTCATCTCTAATGTACAAGGTGAATGAAATTCAAATCCTGTGTTTTTATTGGTCAAAACACAATGGTACAGTGTGCATTTACATTGCTAAGCAAATCAGTATCGTATTTGAATAAATTGTACGCTGCCAAATTTTAATCACAATAGATGGCCTTTAAAGTGTCACAAAAATAAAGCTAAAATAACAAATGTTTTAAACAGAAAAAAAAATTTCTTACTTGTGACTTGGGATGTGTACTCTTCAATTTGAGACGTACACTTCAAATTGTATTCTTCTTATTTGAGATTTTGGCTTCAAATTGGTTCAATTTCTTTCCTGAAACTCAATTTTATTTTTGTATTCTTACATATTTCTTATATGGGAATTAGGCTGTAATTTATGTTCTTACATATTTCTAACATGGGAATTAGGCTTTAATTTATGTTCTACATATTTCTTATATGGGAATTAGGCTGTAATTTATGTTTTTACATATTTCTAACATGGGAATTATAGGCTTTATATAATGTTCTGACATATTTCTTACATGGGAATTAGGCTGTAATTTATGTTTAGGCTTACATATTTCTAATATGGGAATTAGGCTTTAATTTATGTTCTTACATATTTCTTACATGAGAATTAGGCTTTAATTTATGTTCTTACATATTTCTTACATGGGAATTAGAATTAGGCCTTAATTTATGTTCTTACATATTTCTTACATGGGAATTACTGTAGGCATTAATTTATGTTCTTACATATTTCTTACATGGGAATTAGGCTTTAATTTATGTTCTTACATATTTCTTACATGGGAATTAGGCTTTAATTTATGTTCTTACATATTTCTAACATGGGAATTAGGTTTTAATTTATGTTCTTACATATTTCTTACATGAGAATTAGGCTTTAAATTTATGTTCTTACATATTTCTTACATGAGAATTAGGCTTTAATTTATGTTCTTACATATTTCTTTCCTGAGAATTAGGCTTTAATTTATGTTCTTACATATTTCTTACATGGGTATTAGGCATTAATTTATGTTCTTACATATTTCTAACATGGGAATTAGGCTTTAATTTATGTTCTTACATATTTCTTACATGAGAATTAGGCTTTAATTTATGTTCTTACATATTTCTTACATGAGAATTAGGCTTTAATTTATGTTCTTAATTTTCTTTCCTGTTTTTTAATTTATTTCTTACATATTTCTTATGGGTATTAGGCATTAATTCATGTTCTTACATATTTCTAACATGGGAATTAGGCTTTAATTTATGTTCTTACATATTTCTTACATGAGAATTAGGCTTAATTTATGTTCTTACATATTTTACATATTTCTTATATGGGAATTAGGCTGTAATTTATGTTTTTACATATTTCTAACATGGGAATTATAGGCTTTATATAATGTTCTGACATATTTCTTACATGGGAATTAGGCTTTAATTTATGTTCTTATATTTCTTAATAATTAGGCTTTAATTTATGTTCTTATTTCTTACATGAGAATTAGGCCTTAATTTATCTTCTTACATATTTCTTACATGAGAATTAGGCCTTAATTTATGTTCTTACATATTTCTTACATGAGAATTAGGCATTAATTTATGTTCTTACATATTTCTAACATGGGAATTAGGTTTTAATTTATGTTCTTACATATTTCTTTCCTGAGAATTAGGCTTTAATTTATGTTCTTACATATTTCTTACATGAGAATTAGGCTTTAATTTATGTTCTTACATATTTCTTTCTGAGAATTAGGCTTTAATTGAATGTTCTTACATATTTCTTACATGGGTATTAGGCATTAATTCATGTTCTTACATATTTCTAACATGGGAATTAGGCTTTAATTTATGTTCTTACATATTTCTTACATGAGAATTAGGCTTTAATTTATGTTCTTACATATTTCTTTCCTGAGAATTAGGCTTTAATTGATGTTCTTACATATTTCTTACATGGGTATTAGGCATTAATTCATGTTCTTATATATTTCTAACATGGGAATTAGGCTTTAATTTATGTTCTTACATATCTGTTACATAGGAATTAGGGTTTAATTTATGTTTTTACATATTTCTAACATGGGAATTATAGGTTTTATATAATGTTCTGACATATTTCTTACATGGGAATTAGGCTGTAATTTATGTTCGTACATATTTCTAATATGGGGAATTAGGCTTTAATTTAAGTTCTTACATATTTTTTACATGAGAATTAGGCCTTAATTTATGTTCTTACATATTTCTTACATGGGAATTAGGCATTAATTTATGTTCTTACATATTTCTAACATGGGAATTAGGTTTTAATTTATGTTCTTACATATTTCTTTCATAAGAATTAGGCTTTAATTTATGTTCTTACATATTTCTTACATGAGAATTAGGCTTTAATTTATGTTCTTACATATTTCTTTCATGAAATTAGGCTTTAATTTATGTTCTTACATATTTCTTACATGGGTAATTAGGCATTAATTTATGTTCTTACATATTTCTTTCCATGGGAATTAGGCTTTAATTTATGTTCTTACATATTTCTTACATGGGAATTAGGCTTTAATTTATGTTCTTACATATTTCTAACATGGGAATTAGGCTTTAATTTATGTTCTTACATATTTCTTACATGGGAATTAGGCTTTAATTTATGTTTTTACATATTTCTAACATGGGAATTAGGTTTAATTTATGTTCTTACATATTTCTTACATGGGAATTAGGCTTTAATTTATGTTCTTACATATTTCTTACATGAAAATTAGGCTTTAATTTATGTTCTTACATATTTCTTCTTATGGGAATTAGGCTTTAATTTATGTTCTTACATATTTCTTACATGGGAATTAGGCTTTAATTTATGTTCTTACATATTTCTTACATGGGAATTAGGCATTAATTTATGTTCTTACATATTTCTAACATGGGAATTAGGCTTTAAGTTCATGTTCTTACATATTTCTTACATGAGAATTAGGCTTTAAGTTCATGTTCTTACATATTTCTAAGATGGAAATTAGGCTTTAAGTTCATGTTCTTACATATTTTTTACATGGGAATTAGGCTGTTAATTTATGTTCTTACATATTTCTAACATGGGAATTAGGCTTTAATTTATGTTCTTACATATTTCTTACATGGGAATTAGGCTTTAATTTATGTTTTTACATATTTCTAACATGGGAATTAGGTTTTAATTTATGTTCTTACATATTTCTTACATGGGAATGTGGCTTTAAGTTCATGTTCTTACATATTTCTTACATGGGAATGTGGCTTTAAGTTCATGTTCTTACATATTTCTTACATGAGAATTAGGCTTAATTTATGTTCTTACATATTTCTTACATGGAATTAGGTTTTAATTTATGTTCTTACATATTTCTTTCCTTAATTTACATAAGAATTAGGCTTTAATTTATGTTCTTACATATTTCTTTCATGAGAATTAGGCTTTAATTTATGTTCTTACATATTTCTTACATGAGAATTAGGCTTTAATTTATGTTCTTACATTCTTACATATTTCTAACATGGGAATTAGGCTTTAATTTATGTTCTTACATATTTCTAACATGGGAATTAGGCTTTAATTTATGTTCTTACATATTTCTTACATGGGAATTAGGCTTTAATTTATGTTCTTACATATATTTCTTACATGGGAATTAGGCTTTAATTTATGTTCTTACATATTTCTTACATGGGAATTAGGCTTTAATTTATGTTCTTACATATTTCTTACATGGGAATTAGGCTTTAATTTATGTTCTTACTTTTCTTAATTTATGTTCTTACAATTTCTTACATTAGGCTTTAATTTATATTCTTACATATTTCTTACATGGGAATTAGGCTTTAATTTATGTTCTTACATATTTCTTACATAGGAATTAGGGTTTAATTTATGTTTTACATATTTCTAACATGGAATTAACATGGTTTTAATTTATGTTCTTACATATTTCTTACATGGGAATTAGGCTTTAATTTATGTTCTTACTTATTTCTTACATGAGAATTAAGCTTTAATTTATGTTCTTACATATTTCTTTCGTGAGAATTTATTTTAATTTTTATCTTACATGCTTCTTATGTGAGAGTTTTAAGCTTCAAATTGTATTCTTACATTTATCTGACGTGAGAGCTAGGCTTCAATTTGTATTCTTACATATATGTTTTACATAATGCTTCAGCTTCAGATTGTATTCTTACATGGCATGGGAATTAAACTTTAACTTGTGTCTTACATATTTCTTACGTGAGACTTGGTCTTCAATTTTGTATCTTTACATATTTCTTAAGCTCTATTTTAAGTCTTGCTTAATTCTTACTTGAGAGCTTTACTTTAAAGTCTTGCATAATTCTTACATGATACAGCTTTATTTTAAAGTCTTGCATAATTACATGAGACAGCATTATTTTGAAGTCTTGCATAATTCTTGTCATGTAGTTAGAAGTCTTACATTATCCTTACATCATACTTGCAAGTAAAAAAAAATAGTCAAACAAAATTGTGTTTTACAAGATTCTTACTAGGGAGGCTATGGTGAAAATTCAAAGTGGCATGTAACTGTTCAAAAATTGAATAAATAAAAGATGGTAGTTGTAGGAACAATAAAAAAAAAAAAGATCATGTAAATAAGTGACACGGTTCTCAAGTTATGAGAAAAAAGGTGTCACTTGGATTACCCAAAATGTAATTGCTGTTTCCATGACAACCAGATTTGGCAAAATTTTGGTCAATTTTGAAAAAAAAACATTTTTAAAGCATAATAATTGTTTGGAAATGTGTGTAGAATTTAAATAACAGGACAAACAAATGCATAATTCAAAAAATAATTAATATGAAATTAATTGGAATTCCCCACATTTTGGGTTATTTACTTGACATTGTTCAAAACTTTGCATTTAATTTGATTAAAACCAATTTGAATGAACTTGTAATTAGAATGTTGAAAAATACAAACACTTAGCTACTGATTAATATTTAACGAATGAATTAATTCATTTTAAATATTAATTAAAATGTTTAAAGTATGAGTACAAAATGCATCAATTTTTATGAAAAATAAAAGAAAAAAATATTGTGATGAAATAAAAAAATATTTTTATTTAATTAAAAGTTAAGTTTCTCTCAGCAATATTATTAAACAAATTATACACATAGATCAAGACAATTCATGATGGTACAAATTCAGTAACAGTGTACTTGCAATGTTCGGTTGATGGATAAATAACTCTGGCACTCGCTGAAAAAAAAATAATAATAGGCCATAGGCCAAGGTAGTTGCAAGTGATTGTTATGAAAGTTTAAAGTTAAAAAGAAAAAAAATGCAGTAGCAACGTACCCGCAATATGTTCAGTTTATCAAGAAAGGTTTAACTCGCCTAAAAGAAACAGGCCCTAATTAACTGCACAGTGAATGTTGAAAAAAAAAATAATAATAATTGAATCAAAAGTTAATTTTCTTTCAGCAATGATAGTATTTTAACAAATCATACGCATAGATCAAGAAAATTCAGGATGGTATGCACAGCTTACCCACAATGTATGGTTGATCGAGAAATGATATTCCCCACTGCCCCCCCCAAAAAAAAAAAAAAAAAACATTGGCGAAGCTTAAAAAAAAGCTGCAGAGACTGTGCTTTTTGATAACAAAATGATCTTGGTCTAACTAAAAGTCGATTTTCTTTCAGCAATAACTAAGAATCTAATTTTAATATAGTCCGTACACAATAACTAAACATTATAGTTACTTAATCACAGGCCTACACAAATTGCAGTCGAAAATGGCTGCAGTGCTAATGCTAACGTTACTGCACAAAGTTAATTCTTGTACGTGTGTACACTGTACTAACGTTATAGTCTCAGTAGTTGCATTACGAAGGTACTGTACAGTATCAGTACTGCATGCCAAAATCGGCTTACAATTACTCTAAAACCAGCTGATAAATCATTTGATTAAGCTTACATTAATATAAGTAAGTTATGCTTAACATTACGTATGATTAGAAATGGCAAATTGATATAAACTGCCCTCGAAATATGGAAATTCCAGCTACAGTACGGCCTTGTTTACAACTAGAACCTTAAGAGTTATAACGCAACTTTGATGTTGCAAGATTGCAAAATCATGGGTCAATTAAAAAATGAGTCGCTTGCCATGTAAATAGGACATCTTGACTAATTATATTTCATTTTAACGATTAGAAAATTCTCTTTCAAACAACGCTTGAGTGTTTGCAATTGTATTTTGATAAGCATGCTTAAAAATGAAAATAAAAATAGTTTTCAACTTTTTTCTATGAAAAAAATCATCGGAAACTAAAAACTCAAGTATCATTAGAAACTTGAGGTATTGTCTTTCTTTCTGGCCACATATTGGTTATAGACCTAATCCACCAAACGCAAAATGACATCATCCGGCGGCAATTTTGTAAACAAACCAAATTTTGGTAGGCAAAGCACAATGCTAATATAAACAACTAAGATCGTTTATTAATTCAGCGCAACAAGTCAACAGAAAACGTGAAAAATGTAAATTTTGGGGATTGATCCAAGGCAAATTTTGGCTGTAAATATCTTTTTGACTTATAGAAAATCATACATATTTTACCCAAAAAGAACTTGTTGTTTTCATCTGGAGGCTATTTGGCGTCAAAACCCCAATTTTTTTTATCTCAATTCTTACGAGATATATTATTATAGATAGACAAATTAAGTTGAACGCTAACGTTCAAGTTAGGCAAACTTAGCAAACTTTGGATATTCAACATTCTGAACTTCTTACATATCTTAAGCCTAACGTTAAGTTTTGCAAAAAAAAAAACTAAAACCATTTTCAAATTTAAAAGAAGAACAATAAGAAGTATATTTCGTCCTTAGATATCGACTGAATCCTCTTGAAAGACCTACAGTACTCAATTAAAAATCAAAATCAAAGCCCAATAACAACTTGAAGAACACGAAACGTACAGTGTAACACAAGGCCTATGCAAACTAGCTGACTAGGCTAGAAAGTAGAAATTTGATCAGGCCTAGGCATTTAGGCCGAAGTTAGAACTTTAACAAAATATGTGCCTATATGTTTGAACACCTACAGTATCAAATCTACATAGGGGCCTACTGCCCTTCAACTAAGGATTTGGTCACTGCGTGATTTGTGGATGAAGATTCTTGCTCCAGTTCCATTTAAGCTAAAGTTAGGCTGTTACTGTAGGCACAATGCAAATACTGCAATACCGGTATGTTTTAGTTAAGACCTAAAAAGTAAAATTAAGCATTGCTTTTTTTTTTCTTTTTTATTGCATGGTATCCATTGCAATGTTTCTCTATATTTATCTCATTAACATATATTTAGGTACTTATGCATTTTTTCAACTATACAATTATTAAGGACTGTCTACTGGCCTTTGTAAGTTGTAACAGTAGGCCTACAGGCAAAGGGACAAAGGACCTTTCATATCTGACAAGTACAGTATGTAGTGGTACTGAAATGCTCAGATTTAACTTTTTATTGATCAACCACATTTGAGATGCAATGAAATAATATTTGATCTGAGCTTGATAATATATACTTTCATATATATACTTGGTAATTAATGTTGGTTTAATTTAGGTTTAAGCCAATTAAATCAATCAAAATAGGCCTATGATATATACATTGGAAATATGGCAAAGGTCATTCATATTAGGAATAAGACCAGTAACATTAGTTTTGTCAATAAACTATAAACAAAATAGTAATTGCTTACATGTGATAAAAACCAAGTATTACTTGGAGTAAAACTAAAGTTGGATGGCAGGTGAAAGTCACAAATTTGCCATGGTAATTTTATATACATGCATTTACTTCATGAGCAAAAATGATTGCACATATACACTCTTGACTCATATGTATTAGTTATAAAAAATTTGATTTTTTTTTTATTTTGATAATATTCCTCAAAGATATATAGCTAGTTGCAGGTACCAGTGCTTGGTTATACATATGCATATTCAATGATTTTCCAATTTTGATGATATTCCATGAAAATAGAGCACAGGTACTACACATCAGCATATGAATAGACAGATATATTTGGCTATAAGTTTTTCAAATATTTGATGAAAATTTGATCTTCAAGCGTGCACAAAGTTCACCTTGTAATTGAATTATTAAGTGTAGGCGAAAGAAGAGTTATCCATATATTGTTCATACATGCATTACACATTTCATACACAAATTTAATTTAACACAGGATATAAAATTGTGTAGGCACTATACACTTACACTATTTTATTATCAAGTTGGCATAACATGTAAATTTAAGCAGTCAGAAAAATCACATTTAGATGAGCATATAGTCTGAGAATATGATCTTATGCCATGGTGTGATGTATACAACTTGTCTATTTACTTCATTCTTCTTTATATAGGATAGCTCATTCAGCTGAAAGCTGCAGGTCCTGTTAACAATAAAATAAAAAGGCAAACATAAAATATTGGCAAAAAGACAAGTACAGCAAATTTAAAGTAACAAACCATAAATTAAAATTTAAGATAAAACGTGAGGCATCTAAAGAAGATGTCCACATGCAGTATAATTAGACATCTAAAGTAGATGTATAACAAAACAGCAAACATTTGGCAGCTTTTACACTTTCTAAGTTTTTATAATATGAACATTTCAATCTGCATGACCTCCTCATGAAGCTTGTTTTTTTAATTAATGTACTTTCTGTGTTGGAACACACATAGGCCTATAGCTTGATATGGAACACACATAGGCCTATAGCTTCATATGGAATTAAAAAAAAAGTATGAACTAAATACTTCAGCGGATAATACTTGCAGTCATTCAGATGATCAATTTTTGCAATGTGTGATTTCTTAGTGTCTTCGAAACAATCGTGAATATCAACCTTTTTTTATATACATAAAAATTCTTGGTATTTGGATCTACAATTTATGGACATCCTGCATCACTTGAAAAAGGGAATTTAGTTATTTGAGAAAGCACCCATATGTCCACCCTACCAAAAAAATATATAAATACCAGGTGAAATCCACCTAGATTTGATAAAAAAATCCTTATGCATATAAACCATGATTAAGAATTGTGTAGATGGAAGTTGATCAAGAAAGAACATTCAATGAATTTGCAATCTGCCTTGATGTGATCGCATAACTTAGTAATGATTTTAGGTGTACTAACGTTAAGTAGTATACTAGGCTACTATATACTAAGGTTAACATTTACTGGTTTTAAACATAGGCCCATGGCATATTAATAATAATAGTTAACTGATTTATGGTTTTAATTTACATAGCTTTTCAGTTTAACAAAATTTCATTTGGTCTTATAATTAATAATAATATTTCACAGCTAATTTTGTTACTTTCATGATTATAACTCACATGGTCAAATCACACCTAATATTTTACTTTTACTATTTTTCAAAATTTGAGCACTTTGTACGAAATTAATGATAAAAGTAAGTTGGGTGAGATTATATATATCGATAATATCAAATATTGCAATTTCTTCATAGCTTTTCAGTTTGACAAAATTTCATTTGGAATGTGGTATACACCAAGGGATATATCAGACATAATTATTTGACTCCACCTTTTTTTCCTTTTCAACAACTCATTTGCATATAAGTTGTTATAACTGACACTTTCATACATAGTATGCTCAATCAGGGACTGTGATAGCTAGGATGAGACTTTTTATGGAGCCTATGGGATGTCATGTGGGACACGGAGTGGGATGCCATGTGGAGGGTGGAATGCCATGTAGGATATATGGTGGAATGCCAATAACTTAAGTCTTATAATTTATATTACATTTGAAAGACTCTTCACAATTCATTGACTAGCAGCCAGCTATTGTTACACCATACACAACACAGAAAAATGGTGAAGTGATGCCATGTGGGACATAAGGTAGGATGTCATTGGGACATTGATATTTCATAGCAGCCATTAATGATTAATGTGGGACCATTTCTTGTCGGATCAGTATTTTCATGTGCTAACGTTAAATACTGGCCCAGATAACTCTCATGCAAAGCTCAAGCCTTGTTTGCAAAACCATGCAGTAAAAAATTTTGCAGTTAAAATCATAAGAAGTCAATAAATAAATATTTAGAAAAATGTCCTTTATGGGCTGTAGATTATTAGTAGGAAATATCCTTTGTTTTGATAACAAAATCTACTATATTTTACTTTGGCTATTTTTCACTGCAATTTTTGTGTAGGTGTATAGTGAGCGGTGCATGTTTGGTTGTCATCTTAAATTAATGATGAAAGCAACCCATTTCAATACCCTTATTTATCTGATACGAATAATATCGAAATATCGATATATTGCGAGATGAAAGCACAATATTATTTACTGATACGCGATCGAACACAATATGCGATATGCGTATTTTACATTTTCCTGCACTAGACACTGTGCCTACCAATTTGCTTGTGGTCTTAAAAGTTCCCGGATTGTAAACAACGTCTGGATTAGGTCTATAGGTGATGAACGATGTAGCAGCAATGGCTTTTTATAAACCTACTCTGCATAACATGACACACAACACAAACTCACGTCCCAAAAATTTCACATGGCTTCAAGTCTCCGATATAGCATTTTTTTTATCATTCCGTAATTCACTCAAATTTTTAAAATCGCATAATTTTGGTCTTATATGAAAGGTAATACTACACAAATTAATAATATCATATCGACTTTTAGATATGTTTAATGAAAGTAGTAAATATCGTAAGTTAAAAAGAAGTATTTTTAACGCATTTAGTTGTAAGTTATTAAAATAGTAACTGCGCATGTTGGCAAATCGCGAAGTCGTAAAATCTGTGGTTACACATCGCATCTGGAAATTGTATTGTTTTGGCCTCCTATTCTTACATCATTCTTACATAAACCTTGCCTGTTTTACATGATCCTTGCAAGATCCTAGCATAAATACTGAATTTCAATTTGCTATGGGATCTTTTAAAAATTGATAAAATGAATAATTTGATTTTAAAACATGTAGGAAATGATGTCATCAACACAGCAGGATGCTAGATTCCTAGTATTTTTTTACAATTTAGTTTTCTTGCTATTAAAAAAATGTTTTTGTAAGTTTCAAGGACATTTTTTGTACACATGGAATTATCAAAACATTTTGTCAAAACTTTGTATCACATCATTTTGAATACAACATCCATTATAATTCTTATGTCCCTGCTGGTTAAATAGTGTCATCATGCACAAGAAATTCAATACAGAATTCAACAAAATGGCAGCCTTTTTGTGTCGACTTCACATATAAATAACTTGAGATAGAAATAAGATTTTGACTTGTTTTTTTGGTAGTTGGTGTAATGAGTGATTAAGACATCATGTGATGGCATCTCCACTGTAATATGATTGTTTTTGTTTGAAATTGGCATTTGGATGAGCTAGATAGGTTAAAGGTAATTATGAAGGTTGAACAAATTGATAGTTTACAGAAGGCCGGCACAAAAACTTGAAAACATGAAATCTCATTTTTTCTTTAAGAACCTCAACACAACTTTGTATTTATGTCATGATGTTTTTTGTAAAATTTGAACTGGCAGACCCCAGGTCTCTATGCACGAATGCAATTCCCAATGTTTTTAAATGCAATTTTGATGGAGAGCAGCTGATGGTTACATTTGCCTGATCTTAGTTTTACTCAAAATCATTATATAGATCTGGTGAAGACATTCAATGACTCAACAACAAAAGATTTTTAGCTGTTCAGTCACCCGATTTATGAATATATGTGCATTTTTGAATAAGAACACACTACACTACTGCACCATACCTTGAAACTCAATAATACCTTCAAAACTAAGATTTGAACTTCAAATCGATTACATTTAGAATGTAATGCTCTCTTTAATGGGTAAAAGATCAGAATAATGGTAGCGTTCTAGAGACTTTTCTTGAATTATATAAATACTTATAACCCATATTTAAATAATTTCTGCCTACCACTGTAACTTCAAATGCCACAATTTTGAATTGTGGTAAACCAACTGTTAGTTTCTCCAACACTTGTTACGTTTCCAGGAAACAAAATTAAATTGTCCTAAAATAATCATTTCAGTATAGTAGCTCATTCTGAAGAAGACTTATGGGTTAACAACTGATTAAGTGGAAATACCCTACAATTCATTTCCCATACTTTGGTGGTACCTATGGAGTGAATATTGATCACAAAGTTTAGTATGTAGTGCACTTTTCATCATCATTATAGAGGAATGTATTAAAACAATGCTAGGAATACTTCATGGGCAGATTGGAAAAATAGTTAGGAGTGATATAGGCCCATATGGGTTGCCTACAATTAATGATACCTGCAATACTCATTTTGGAAGTCCAGATGTAACAGCAATTTCAAGCTAAAAAGAACATGGGCGAAAAATATCAATTTCAAATTTTACCCAATTTCATCCCAAAAATAGTTGTATAGGACATTGAAGTTTAGTGGAAACGTTTTTCTTTTTTTTGTCAGGAAATAATCATTTTTTTATACAAAATATGGGATCATCAACATTTTCTCTCTTAAACTTGAGAAAGTATTCACAGAAAACATGCAGACTGTGTAATACTTTCTCTATTCCATTCATCTTTTAATGTGAAGGCATGTTTTATAATCCAGAATGCTAAGATCATTCAACTTGATGCACATAACAGAAAAATAGGTTTAAAGTGGAGTGAGTAATATGTAATGTCAGTCACAAAATGTTGACATTTTAATATAGCCAACAATCTATGTGAATCCAGTGCTGGTCTTTTTAATTCTCCTCCTACTTCACTGGACCAACTCACCAGGCATATTAACTTTTTTGAAAATGATCCCATCTATATATGATAGGCGAGTAAAAATGGTAACATCAGTCACCCTTAATCTAGCTGCGTGACTGACATTATAACGTCAGTCACGCAGATTAAGGGGTAGGCAGCTACGTAACATCAGTCATGTCATATAGAAAGGTACCAGACCGGTATGGTTAGTACTGTACCTAAACAAGTACAATCTGGACAAGTCTTACTTAAAGTGATCTCCCCATTGATAGGAATATTTCTCATTTTGGAGACTTGGGAAAATGAGTTTTTGTAGGTAGTAATATGTATCCAATTATTTCACAAATAATGGCTCAGCTTTAAATAGATTTACACATGATTGAATAATTAATGCATGAATAATTAATGTATTTTCATTAAAAAAATCATGATATGTAAATGAGTATGAACTACTGTATGAAGTGGTCTTTGTGTAGTTTAGATATAGTATTGTTTGTATACAGCATATGCAAATTCCACTAGATGTCACAAGTTGTGTATCTGTAAAGACAAAAATGAACTTTACTTCTGGAAAATATTTTGAAACTGAAATGTATAATGTAAAAAGTTTTCAAAGATAAACAAATTAAGGAAAGAACTGAAAATCTTTTAAGCTTAAATAATAATATTTTGGAGTTGACAGTACTACATGTACTGTTCTGTACTATCAATATTTCCACTGACTTTGCAATAGAGCTACAGTAAAGAGAAAAACAACAGTAATAGAAAATAGTAATATCCTACAGCTCACGAAACACTTCTCAGAGAACTATATAGCCACAATACTGTATTTGTGTATGAAAGAGTGCCTGCAGGTGTGTACACTGGTGCATACCCTTACAGAAATTTTAGCTTGCAGCACACTTGCGACAAGCTAACATTTTTAGCTTGCTGCAAGCATGCTGCTGCAAGCATGCTGCAAGCATGCTGCATGCTTGCAAGCTGCAAAGCATGCAAGCTAACATGCACTGCTCAAGCAAGCATAACATATTTGTTAGCTTGCAGCAAGCAATTTTGCTAGTATTTGGAACAAATACTACTGTAGCTTGCTAGCTTGCACAAGCTAACATTAGCTTGCGCAAGTGAGCATAACATATTTTTTGTAAGGGTATATAACATCATCAAGAGATTTTTTCATACACATGTTTTTTTCATTTGAACTTGCATTATTGGACATTTTCCTCTCTTACAATCTAGTCCTTGCACATGCTGTACTGTATTCCATCTGCAAAATGCCCGCCCATTATAACCTAGAAACAAGTTTATAGCAGGTCTTTCCATATTTTAGTATCACATTATGATGTGCAAAAATGTGCATGTACATTATTTGTTTTGCACCAAGAAAATACATGTGGTCAATATTTGTTATTTATTTCATCCAGCACTTTGTTAGTGTTCAAGTAATGAAAAGTGGTGTTGAGAATTAGTAGAGTACTTTAAGTTAAGGTGTTGAATTGAGCCGAGATGAAATAATGACACATTTGTAATCACTTAAATTGTGATTCATCCTTTGTAGAGCCATGGTAAATTCATGTGAAATCACTATAAAACTTAATATGAAATACTGGTGCTGTAGGGCTATGGTAAATCATGTGAAATCACTATAAAACTTAATATGAAATACTGGTGCTGTAGGGCTATGGTAAATCATGTGAAATCACTATAAAACTTAACATGAAATACTGGTGCTGTAGGGCTATGGTAAATCATGTGTAATCACTATAAACTTAACATGAAATACTGGTGCTGTAGGGCTATGGTAAATCATGTGAAATCACTATAAAACTTAACATGAAATACTGGTGCTGTAGGGCTATGGTAAATCATGTGAAATCACTATAAAACTTAATATGAAATACTGGTGCTGTAGGGCTATGGTAAATCATGTGTAATCACTATAAAACTTGACATGAAATACTGGTGCTGTAGGGCTATGGTAAATCATATGAAATCACTATAAAACCTAATATGAAATACTGGTGCGGTGCGAATCGGTGCTGATATCCGAGTCTGAATTTATTTTGACTTGCAGGTACTTGGCCATATCCTTTCACGTTATGTAGGCCTATCCTTGTTGTTATATGAATTGTTTGCAATTTGAATGCCAATCAATGGAATTACATACAAACCTTCAATATTTTCAAGTGTAATAGAACCTTCAATACATGTCGTTTGTAGTTACTGTCTAGTTGTTATTTTGTTCGGCCTTTGCAAGTGTAGTGAATATCTAGTTGTTATTTTGTTCAGCCTTTCCAAGTATAATACAACCTTGAATACATGTCGTTTGTAGTGACTATCTAGTTGTTATTTTGTTCAGCCTTTTCTCTGGACTGACATCAGGTCATAAAGGATGACATTTTGCAACATTTGTAATGATAAAATTGGTTCAAAATGGAAATCGTCATTCTTGTTTTCTGAACTGGAACAAGAAATGAAAAGTTTGCAAACTTTACTTGTTTTAAATACAAAAGATCACCAAGATCTATTTGATTTTGCTAATTTTGAGCCACTTATACAGTAAATAATTAATTGTATATATGCTTGTGGACAAACATTTCAGTCACGGTAACATCAGTCGCGTCTATTTAGGTGGATAAAATTTCCCGAAAAAAGTTGAAGAAAAGGTCCGGAAAATCACTCAACTTTCCGGAAAATAAAGGAAAATTTCCCAATAAAATGGGAGAAAGTCGAAATTGTGTTGGGCCAGTCAAAAGTGGGGGAGGGGATTAACAAAACCAGGCTAATTTACAAAACATCATTATACAAAGGTATACAATTTGAAAAAGAGTGAGGGTGAGGGCAAGTTTTTCCAAAATCCCGCCTACACTAAAACGATATACGTGGGAACCGGGGGCCAGAGGCACGTACGTCCCTCCCCCTTCAAGAAAAAATGACAAAAGTACCCCGTTTTTAAAAACAAAAAATGCCCCTCAATTATTGTAAAAAAGTGTCATTTTGTGCACTCTTTTCCTGACGCACTTGCAGACTAGCCATGGAATGTTGTCCCAACAATTCAGATTATGACCCAAGGCCAGCCATAGCAATATTTGTTAATAGGAAGGAGCGTTATGAAAGGAAGAAAACTGCCCCTGGAACCCTGCAAGGATTCTTCTTTTCCGCTAACATGCAATTGTAAAAATAAAGTAGAATTATTGCAAATTCTGGTAAAATGTATTGCAATTTTGGATACAAAAAAAAATTCCCGAAAATCAACTAAACATTCCAGAATATCATGGAAAATTTCCCAATAGACCTTAAATTGAAGGAAGTTTGAAAATCGGAGAATATTTTCTAAAACATTTCCCGAAAATGAAAAATTCATTAGGGGCAAATCTATCCTCAAATTATTTTAGCCGGTATTTCAATTCAATTTGATTTTCCGAATATGTATTGGCCTACTGGCAACGGTAGGTTACATTCCGCTAATAACATTTTACTAATAGAGGGGGAGTTTCCCACTTGACCCGAACTGTGGAGAGATTAAATCCCTTCCTCTTCCCCCCCCCCTTTAAATCAAGATTTCTTTATAAAAAAAATGGTTATGGGGCATTGCCCCTGGAACATACCATTGTCAGTTCGCTTCGTACCGCTGATCGGGGACTTAATAAGTCTCCCGATCGGGAGACTCAAGCATGCGCACTGAGTTTACAGTGATATATGGAAACCGCCATTTTTATTGTGAAGTTTCAGTCATAGACGCTTATCAGTCGTTTCGTTAAAGGTTTATAATCAAGTTTGCTTGATTCATATTCAATTTCGCGAAAGAAAAACAACTTCGTAACTATCACGCAGTAATTGCTAAATAGTTTTCACATATCTCTTTTTAACAAATTTATATTTGATTAATGTAATCAAGTTTATTAATTAAGAAGAGGGTGACGACGAAACAAAGAATTTGCTTTTGAGTTCAGCGATTTAAAGATATACCGATGGTTCATGTGTCAAAAAAAAGAAAGAAAGAAGCATTAGCCCCCATCCCCTATTCATCCATAGGACATACCAATATACACAGATATAAAACAAATAATATGGCCCAGAGATGAGTTCCATATATGGGATTGATATGAATTCCAGAAAGAATTGGCCAGATAGATAATAAAGTTTTTTATGGCTTGATATAAACATACATAAAGATCACCAAGATCTATTTTATTTTGCTAATTTTGAGCCACTTACACAGTAAATAATTTAATGTAGATATGCTTATGGACAAACGGTAATTTCAGTCACGTAACATCAGTCACGTCATTTTCTTAACCCCACTATTAGGTGGTGGAGTATTTTCATATGCATCACTGAAGGGTTGCTTAAAATTGTATTTGGGCACTTAATTGATCGCAACCCATGTATGGTTTGAGGATAATTTTCAAGTGAAGAATGATACATTTTTTCTATGTCTTTTTTTGTAACATCAGTCAAGCTGCCATTTTGTCCGGCCCGCTCAGGCATACTTCATACTATTCTTTGTTTGTTTGTGTCATAAGACAGCTTCTAATCTAAGAATAAAATAGCAAAACAATTTTGGACTAAACTCATTTAAGTGGGAAATGAGAGGATGTTATGTTAGTAATTTCTGCTCAAAATATAACGTCAGTCACCGTGGAATTACCCAACAGGTAGAACCAAACAACAGGTTTATTTTGTTCCTCTCAAAAATGCCAACATATATTTCGCATTTGTAAAATTGATTAAGCAAATTATAAAAAAAAAGTGTTTCTACTATTCATACTCCAACATTTTCTTTTCAAGTGGTCGTTAACGTATCAATTTTTTTCTTTTATTTATTTTAAATCATTAATATTATTGTTATAATTCATTGAAACAATCAAGGTTTAGTTTCTTATTCAGCTCTTTTGGTTTTATTATTTTTGTTCGATTTTCTGGCATTTCTGCTAAATCTAACGCTAATATGCTAGTTGATGATTCAGAGTTTAAAATTATGAAAGTTTGATAGCTTTCAGACAATGCACGACCTTCATTTCAGCGATGTCAGAACCGCAGGGGCAAGGAGGAAGTGGTCCCTCTTGCCCTAGCGAAGAGGGGAAGGAGGTGCCCTTTTCAAAGTTGGGGGTGGACGGTGCAGGAGGTGCCCTTTTAAAAGTTGAGAACGAACAGAGGCAGGAGGTGCCCTTTTGAAAGTTATGAATCTATTACAGGTCATTCTTAAAGCTTAAAAACAAATATAAATCCACAATATCCTACATTAAACATAGACGAAGGGCCATGTCCCCCAATAATTTTCTAAGCAGTAAGTTTCAAAAGTAGACCTTTCACCTATTCACCCGAAATAGGTCAAATAGAAAATTTCCCGAAAAAAGTTGAAGAAAAGGTCCGGAAAATCACTCAACTTTCCGGAAAATAAAGGAAAATTTCCCAATAAAATGGGAGAAAGTCGAAATTGTGTTGGGCCAGTCAAAAGTGGGGGAGGGGATTAACAAAACCAGGCTAATTTACAAAACATCATTATACAAAGGTATACAATTTGAAAGAGTGAGGGTGAGGGCAAGTTTTCCAAAATCCCGCCTACACTAAAACGATATACGTGGGAACCGGGGGCCAGAGGCACGTACGTCCCTCCCCCTTCAAGAAAAAATGACAAAAGTACCCCGTTTTTAAAAACAAAAAATGCCCCTCAATTATTGTAAAAAAGTGTCATTTTGTGCACTCTTTTCCTGACGCACTTGCAGACTAGCCATGGAATGTTGTCCCAACAATTCAGATTATGACCAAGGCCAGCCATAGCAATATTTGTTAATAGGAAGGAGCGTTATGAAAGGAAGAAAACTGCCCTGGAACCCTGCAAGGATTCTTCTTTCCGCTAACATGCAATTGTAAAAATAAAGTAGAATTATTGCAAATTCTGGTAAAATGTATTGCAATTTTGGATACAAAAAAATTCGAAAATCAACTAAACATTCCAGAATATCATGGAAAATTTCCCAATAGACCTTAAATTGAAGGAAGTTTGAAAATCGGAGAATATTTTCTAAAACATTTCCCGAAAATGAAAAATTCATTAGGGGCAAATCTATCCTCAAATTATTTTAGCCGGTATTTCAATTCAATTTGATTTCCCGAATATGTATTGGCCTACTGGCAACGGTAGGTTACATTCCGCTAATAACATTTTACTAATAGAGGGGGAGTTTCCCACTTGACCCGAACTGTGGAGAGATTAAATCCCTTCCTCTTCCCCCCCCCCCTTTAAATCAAGATTTCTTTAAAAAAAAAATGGTTATGGGGCATTGCCCCTGGAACATACCATTGTCAGTTCGCTTCGTACCGCTGATCGGGGACTTAATAAGTCTCCCGATCGGGAGACTCAAGCATGCGCACTGAGTTTACAGTGATATATGGAAACCGCCATTTTTATTGTGAAGTTTCAGTCATAGACGCTTATCAGTCGTTTCGTTAAAGGTTTATAATCAAGTTTGCTTGATTCATATTCAATTTCGCGAAAGAAAAACAACTTCGTAACTATCACGCAGTAATTGCTAAATAGTTTTCACATATCTCTTTTAACAAATTTAGATTTGATTAATGTAATCAAGTTTATTAATGAAGAGGGTGACGACGAAACAAAGAATTTGCTTTTGAGTTCAGCGATTTAAAGATATACCGATGGTTCATGTGTCAAAAAAAAGAAAGAAAGAAGCATTAGCCCCCATCCCCTATTCATCCATAGGACATACCAATATACACAGATATAAAACAAATAATATGGCCCAGAGATGAGTTCCATATATGGGATTGATATGAATTCCAGAAAGAATTGGCCAGATAGATAATAAAGTTTTTTATGGCTTGATATAAACATACATTTTTATATGGCCAGATATAGATATAAAACTTTATACGACATATACAATTTCATATGGCCCGATATAGCTATAAAACTGTATATGACATACACAAATTGATATGGCTAGATATAGATATAAAACTTCATAACATTTTATATGATATATACAATTTTATTTGGCCAGATATAAAAAATTATAATTGATATATAATCTTTTATATGGGCTATATGAATCTGTATACAAGTTGTACTGAAATTTTCCATATACAAATTTATATGGGTATACAAAATTTGATTCTTTGATATGGCTTTATAGAATAAGCCCTTTTCGATATATTCCATATAAATCTTTACATGGCTGTATACAATTTGATTTACAGATGTGGCTTTATATAGGCATATCAAACTTGATTAATATATATAACTAATTCTTGATATGGGTTTATCAAATAAGCCCTTTTCTATTAATCCATATAAATTTGTATATGGCTGTATACAATGTGATTTACAAATGTGGCTTTATATAGGTATATAAAACTTGATTAACATATATGGCCAATTTTGTATATGGGTTCATCAAATAAGCCCTTTTCTATTAATCCATATGAATCTTTACATGGCTGTATACAATGTGATTTACAGATGTGGTTTTATATAGGTATATAAAACTTGATTAAATTATATGGTCAATTCTTTATACGGGTTTATATGGCTATATAGAATAAGCCTTTTTCTTTAATCCATATAAATCTGTATATGGTTGTAAACAATTATGTAAATCATATAAATTTGTATAAAATACACATGTAAAATTACTATATGATTCTTTAAATGGTAGTTTAAAGGTTGATATATGTATTGCTGATACTTTTAGTGGCTTTACATGGGATATAGAGGTTTCATTTGATAACATTTAGGTAAAATTGGTTGATATATCGTTTTAGTAAAGCATTACAAAAGTTAATAATCTTTCTGAAAGAAATTTACATAATATGCAGCAGTGACCAAAACTGAAACAACTACCAACATAAGGGTCCTACAGTCCAGGAGCAATCCTTAAAATAAGGTAATTTGAATTACCCTATGAAATAAGGTAATTTGATGTATTACGCCATCGCATGAGCCTATACACATTGCACGAGCCCACGGTTTTTCATTTTCTGCTCTGGATTATCCAAAATTTCACTGGATATCCTGAAGTTTTCGAGACGAATAGTAAACAGGTATTAAAAACATTTTACCACTGCCTTTCAAAATTTATCGTCGCTTTTTTGAGAAAATCAACAAAACAGATTGCTCGTAATCGCCAAGTGGTCGCTTCTTGTTTACACAATTACGTCATTATCCTTATCAAAACATTTAGTGCATATCTAACATTAACCATGTAAACATACTTAAATTACTGTGGTTACAGAAGCCAGTTCTCCAGTGCATATGTCTGATTGAATATCAATTTATGATCGGACGGAGGAAGGTGTGTCTGAGGATGAGACTACGATTTGCAACGAAGTAACTACTACGCATGTACTGATTTTGGGCGAATACCGTAACAATATGGCATTTCTTTCATCCTAAAAATAGAGTTGCATCCGGACTGTAGAGTTCTATAACATATAATGAATCAAATTTCAATCTTTACACTGCAAGCAGAAATAATTCACTCACTCTCTTTTAAAAGCCAAAAATTGACATTTTCTTATTTTATACTATTGTCAGCAAAGAAAATCATTTTATGCCTTCCCTCTTGTAAGTTTTCAAAAAGACTTCCACCCCGCAACTGAGTCTGACCGAAGTTGGCTATATCCTTTAAGAAATAAGGACATTCTTATTAATCACTCACCATCTAAAACAACACATGCATCTACTCACTTGACTTGTTCCAGTTGAGACTTTTTCACATTGTTTCCCTGAGACCAATATTTAAAAGTTTTAAAAGTAAGTTCAGACAAATTTCAAAGACTTGCCAATTCTTCTTAGCCAATAAACTCTATTGGGGGCAGCATAATTTATATAAAGTGAAAAGTGAATTGTTTCGGCAAACACTTCTTTCTTCCTCCATTGCTGTCAGAAGCGCCCTTCGAGAACCACATCACAAACTTCTGTGTTTCTGATGCAGCGGCTTTATAAGTTTTAGGGTTCTTCCGTACAGCTTCTGTAAGAACAAACATGATAAATTTAAAATAAAATAAAATAAAATGGATTTAATTGAATTGATAAAACTTGATAATTGTACCAAGGGTCTTCCAGGGCCATTCCGCAATCCCTTATCATAAGTTACAAACTGTCCAGGGGATCCCTAGAAGATTCCATGGGTCTGCCAGTTATGTGACAGACTGTGGAATGACCCTGACAGTGCAGTCCATTGAGTGATTTACACACTGTGGAAGACCCCAGGGGTTTGCAGTTCGCAACAGTAACAGTCCATCCGCAGTCGGTAACGTAAGTAACATACTATTACTGAGATAACAACATCATGTCAGGATGAATTGTGACATATGTGTGTTTAATATTGCAATATATTTTGATTTAAACTGGTGATTTACAAAAAATCATTTGATTTAAACTGGTGATTTAAAAAAATCATTTGATTTAAATTAGTACATTAATCAGCAAGATCGGACAACGCTGTTTCAATGTCAGATATGTCGTTTAAATAATTTTTCAAGGGGACATTTAATTGCAGTCCATGGAGCACGATGGGCCCTACCTCATTATCTTTTAGTACTTAGACGATAAGAGAAGGTAAGAATCATTTTCACAAGAATTGGGTCTATTACCAGTCGTAAATGACTGCCGGGCCTGCCACGACCTGGATCAAACTAAGCTACACATAAAAGAATGATGACTTACATTCAACGATGTCTTATGACATTTTAAGTTCAGCAAATGCCCTTTTGAGCACAGCACCGGTCCAGTTGATATTCGCAGTCATTGAATTTGTGAGCAGGTCCATTAGAATTTGTTTGACACATTTTACAATGGTTAAGCCTTCAGGGGCCCGATACTCTCCTTATCTATTTAAACAAACACATAAATATAAATTGTTGAAATACTAATATTTAGTAGTAAATCAGCAACATAATTAGCTATGAATACAGTAACGATAACAGGCCGGCTGTGTTTTTAACTGACAAAAAAAAAAAGCAATCCACCGGAAACAAATGATAGACTAGTACCAAATAGTGGTACTGTTACAATGGCTATATTATGTATCAGTTATTGCAGAGAAAACTATTGTGATATATTGACTATATTTTCAAGAAAAAAATGACCGATGACACAATTGTAAATATCACACTAGTGTTTCAACATGCAACCTAACAATTCCATGATCCAACTCTTACGAAAAAAGAGGGCGTTAACATGAAGTGTTTTTACTTTACGACAAAGTCCTGTTTACGGGAATGATTTGCTTACAATTGGTAAACGCTCGGAAATTTGCCGATTTAACATTTAGTGAATAAATTGCAATTCAACAGCCTTACTTTTTCCATTAAAAAAACAACAACATGTGTGCATGTAGCATCTTTCTTGTGCATGTACGTTTTTCAAAGTACATGCGCACGTGCATGCAATTTTCTTTTGTAATTCGCGAAGTTTGGAACCAGGTAATGGTATCGTCACCGTGACGGGTAGCTGGTTCTGGTTTTTTCTCAACGCGACTTATCTTCAACTCACACCATGCATCATGAAAACGAAATATTGTAGTGAATGAGCCTATGCTGTATCGAACCACCACCACATGCTGGAAACTATATGACCTGTTGAAACAAATCCATCCCCTTTTCTTGAACAAAAGTTCAACAGATTTTTACCTGTACTTTTAGTGTATGTTACAGATTTTGTTGCTTTCTTTTCTTATGTTTGAGCTCCTCACATTCCAATTACAGATTTTTGTAAGGTTTTAAAGTGTTAGATCAGTTAATATAGACCGCCAACTAAAAACCCTATAGTACATTTACACACCTTTGTTTTTGTATGTGTAATTTCTGCATCAGAGTAGGAGGTTTCTTCATCCCTTATCTGCAACAAACGTCCTTTTTTAAATGAATCTGCAATAAATATAAATTAATGCAAAATATAAGGCCATCCATAATTTATTGTTTGGTTGGTGTAACTCATCCTAGTGTTATGAAAAAAAATTAGGCCAGTAGGTAAGCCTAATGTTACGCCCAATTATTAAGGCTTTGTAAAGATGGAATCAGGTGGAAATTTTTGTTTCATTTCAGTGTGTTTGGGAATGATTTTTTACCGTGATTAGAAGGCTGGCGCCCTTGGAAATCCCACCTTCGCCATTTTTCATTGAATGCTTGCTTTCTTGAATACTTATTTTCGTGTTTGTTATTTTCGCGTAGTGTTAGTGAGCCTAATGATATTTAGCCTAGCACAACCATTTCCGTGATTTTTTTTTTTCGCTGATCGGAAGTTAAGACTAATTTGAGTCCTGAGTAAATTTATTGTTTGTCATCTTACATCATTTCATTCATTTTCACTTCCTTATCTTCCTATTAGTGTCCATTGCAGCTTTAGTTGTTGTTTTCCAGTTTGTCAAGTAGAGGGCCTATATTATTAGGCTAAGTTGTTTCCGTTTATCAGATTGTCAATCATGTTTATTCTAACTCACAACCTCTTTTTTTCCTGTGTTGTTCTTGCTAGAGTGTCCGACTTTCCAAACTCTTTACGTTCGTCACAACCCCACTTGTCTTAGGCTTCAACTTTGCCTCTAAATACCCCACAAACTGGCTACATTGTCTTGTTTGGTACGAGTGATTATTCAAATCACACAATCTCAACTTATCTATGTATCGATGGACAATTACATTCGTACAGATTAAGTTGGAAATTGTCAAAATTCAAATCACTCAAAAGAAAATTACTCCTCTTATGCCTTACCCTTTTGGTGATATCGAAAGCTATCCTGGACCCTCTCCAAAATTTCCTTGCAAACAAAAATAACCAGAAAGGTATTTGTTGCGATGATTGACTCTCATGGGTTCCTGGTAATTGTGCAGGCATTAGTAATGCAGAAGTTACAACACCATTGCATCATCAACCGATGAATGGTTTTGTTCGGACTGTTCGGCTCCTTGTGGCCTGTGTGGACTGCAGTGTAGGAGATCTGATAAAGCAGAACAGTGTGACAATTGTGATCAATGGATCCACATTAAGTGCTGCAACATTGATGACTCAAAATACAGCAACCTCATGCATTCTAGCTGTACCTGGATATGTGATACTTGTGACTTCATAAACTTCTCCGATTCTTTCTTCTCAACTAACAATTCTTTCAACTGTACTACCTCATATTAGAGACTTCAAAGTTATTCTTTCGGCCTTGACACGGGGTCCAACCACCATCCCGATGTCAAATTAAAACCTAATCTAAAAAAGGTAAAACGGAAGGTTCTACAATGTATTGTTATCAACTTTTAAAGTGTTAGAAACAAGAAGGCCTCCACTGAAAATTTTATAAAAGACAAAGACTCAGATGTCATTATTGGTACTAAAATCTGGCTAAATTTCAAAATTAACAAGTCTTAATTTTTTCCCGACAACTATACAGTCATTTGCAAAGATAAAAGTACAAATGGGTATTGTGGTGTATTACAGGCAATACAAAATGATATGATTTTCACTGAGCTCACTAAACTAGATTCTGACTTTGAGATTATCTGGACCAAATTTTAATTCCCTAAGGAAAAGAGCACGTATGTGGGAACTTTTTTAAAGGCCCAGTAACAATAGCCTTACTAGCCTTTTTGAGTTGAGAAAACCACTACAAAAGTTAGGCAAAAACGCTGACAAAAACAATGTTATTCTTGCTGGTGATTCCAACCAACCTAATATTGACTGAAGCCAAAATATATTTTAGGCCCTAACGCTTCCTCCGAAGAAGCCAACATTCTTCTTGAAGTGGCCGATTCATTCAACCACGCTCAAATGGTGCTGTCACCTACCAGAGATAACAACACTCTCAATCTTGTATTTACTAACAGCTCACCAGCGGTTAACTCATCTAATGTCACACCCGGTATAAGTGACCATGATATTGTTGAAGTGACCCTAAACATCTCCCTTGGTAAAAAGTTGCCTAAACGTAAAATCTATTTAAGGAAAAAAGATCACACAAAAAGCATAAAAGAAGACCTGTCTAAACTAAAACTGCAATATTTTTCTAAATTTAATAGCTCATCCAATAATATTGATAAAAAATGGAATTTCTTTGAAAAGGAAATTAAACTGATTTTTGAAAAAAACATACCTCACAAATTCACCTCAACTAAGCTAAATCTACCTTGGTTCACCCATATCCAACGCCGCCTCTGCAAGAAAAAACAAAAACTGTTAAAGAAAGCTAAGAAAACTTAACAAATCCATGACTGGAGTATACATATAAAAAGCCCTGAAAAACTGTCCGTAAAAGCGCAAAAAAAGCTGGAAACAACTTCATCTGTTATAAACTTAAAAACTTCTTAATTGAAAACCCCAAGGCTTTTTGGCCCTACATAAAAAAGACTTAAAAGTAATTCCTTGGGTATGTCAGGCCTTATGAACAACGGTAAACTTTGTAGTGACAATATGATTATAGCTAAGATTCTAAACAACCAGTTTTTTAGCGTCTTTACAAAAGAAGATACCTCTCAAATCTCTGTAACTAAACCACTCACCACCAACAAAATAAACCAACTTCTAATTACCCCAGAAGGTGTCAAAAAGCAACTGCAAAACTTAGACCCACAAAAAGCCTCAGGCCCTAACCAAATACCACCATGGTTCTTAAAACACATGCGGAGGACCTTTATGAAATCCTAAGTGATTTCTTTTAAACCTCTGTAGATAACAGTACAATCCCAAACAAGTGGAAAGAAGCAAACATGTGTAGCGTTTTTATAAAAGGTAATAAACATGACCCAGCTAATTACAGACCAGTTTCTCTTACCTGCGTGTGTAGTAAAATCATTGATCATATAATCCACAAACATGTGATGAAATTCCTTGATGAGCATAATATCTTAACTGATCTCCAACATGGCTTTCAAGCAAAAAGATCAACTGAAACACAACCTCTCTTAACAATATATGATATTTATAAACAAATTGACCAAAACAGTACCATCTCTGTGGCTATACTCGACTTCTCAAAAGCCTTCCACCAACGCCTGTTATCCAAACGTTCTGCACATGGCATTGTTGGAAAGTTGTATCTGGTGTACCACAAGGTACTGTTTTAGGTCCTTTACTCTTCCTTTTATATGTCAATAACATCCCTTTATATAACAATATAAACAGCACGGTTAGAATGTTTGCTGATGATTCTATGCAAATACATTTCAACCACTCTAAATGCTACATCCTCTCAATATCTCCTAGAAAATGCTATAAATTACCAGTGTATACCTTGTTCAACAATATGTCAACTCCCACCCGTACCTAGGTTTTGAAATTGATAATAAACTCGGATGAGATAAACATACACACAACATCACCGACAAAGCAAACTCTGTATTTGGCCAATTAAGACGTAGCCTCTCAAACTGTCCCACTAACGTTAATACCACTGCATATAAAGCTCTAGTTAAGCCAGTACTTGAGTATGCATCAGCAGCCTGGGATCCCCACCACCAGTGCGATGCAGATAAACTTGAATCAATTTAAAAGAGAGCAGCCATGTTCTGTATGACAGACTACTCTTATAAATCTAGTGTCACTAACCAGCTAACATGCTTTATAAATTAGATTGGCCCCTGCTAATAACAAGAAAAAGGAACACCCGCCTACATATGCTATATAAAATCAATAACAATCTTGTTGCCATTAATAATGGTGACCTAATCCCAAACACAAAAATCAATACAAGAAAAAACCATGATCTGAATTTCCACGTTCCCTATGCTAAAAATAATGTTTATAAATACTCCTTCTCACTCAAACTCTATAAGATTGGAATATTTTACCACCAGACATTGTACATGCACCAAGTATAAACTGTTTTAAAGCTTAACTTGCTAAGCTTGTTAATTGATTTTTCCTACTTTTTCTATGCTCGGTTGACGTTAAGAAGTTTTAACTTAACTTGACTTGACTTAACCTATTCAGATTCAGAAATTTTACAAGAATTGATGCAAATTTTACGAAAATGAATAATGTTTTCAAACTGGAAATCAGATTTTCCATTCCGGAGAAAATTTTCAGTCAAGTCTAACTGGTTTTAACAGAGCTTTGTAAAAGTAATGTTTGGAAACAGTAAATTCCTGTTGAATCCAGTTAAGCATAACTGGTTTTAACAGGGATTTGTAATATTCCTTGTTGAAAACAATTAATGCCTGTTGATTCCAGTTAAACATAGCTGGTTTTGACAGGTGATGTGTTCATCACCAGTTGAAAACAGTTACGACCTCTGAAAAACAGCTGACACCAGTTTAAAGCAGTGTGCATTTCAAGTGTTGTTTTCTGTTTGTTTTTATCTTTTTGTGTAGCCAATATCTAGTAATAGGCTTACATATCAAATAAGCCATCTTCATATACTATCTGACATGATATAGTTGTATACATCTTTATATGTATATAAACTTTATATCATGGTTTATAAAGCTATATAAATTTGTATATACACATAAAATATGCCCTCTGTATATACTCTATCTGGCTTTATATAGTTGTATACATCTTTATATGTATATCCCTTACTCTACCAGCGTCACGGTGACCGTGACGTTTACGATCTTTTTTCCAAAAAAACATTTGAGTACCTTCCCAAAATCCTATAGAGCTGCAAGTAGGTTCATTCAAACCAGATTGAATAGATCTTTCATAATATGGTCATTTGGTTGGGGGGTTCAATTGAATTTTTTTTGAGTAAAATTGTTACAAAAAAGTGCATTTTTTTTAAAAACGGCGTTTTTATAGATTTTTTTGTTTTGAAAAAGAAGATTACGACGAATGTCATACATGAATATTCATAAAGCCATATAAATATGTATATACACATAAAATATGCCCCTGTATATACTCTATCTGGTTTATGTAGTTGTATACATCTTTATATGTATATCAACTTTATATATCTTTTAAGGTTTATCATTCTTTATACAGCCATATAAATCTGTATATACATATAAAACATACCACCTGTAATTACGTTATATGGCTTTATACAGAATGTATAACATTTTATTCCCAAATGAAATATTCCTTCTGTATACACTATATCTGGCTTCATATGACTTTACAAAACTTGATATATGAATAAAATGTCCTTACATACGGATTTATATCAAGATTTACATGGCTATATAAAGCCCTATATAGGGCTTATATACCTTGATCTACGCCAGATATAAAGCCATATATTGGATTTCTGTAAAGGCAACGTTATCATTCATTCATTATAGACAACGACGGACAGATTAGTGTTATCTTTCTGGCAGAAGTAAGTTCTTTTGTGCAGTTTCCAAAGTCAACTTAATCCCTTTATAGAATGATTCTTCTTCTTTACCTTCACGGAGCTCTTCGAAATATTTGAAACCCTTTAAATACAGGGTATCTTTTTAAACAAATTCATATACTTCATGAATACTAAAGAAGTTATATTAGTATGCAACAATCAAAGAAGGTAAATAATATAAATGGCGAAGAGTTGCCTATCGTGAATTAAGACATGTGTATTTTTTTTTTTTTTAATATGATAATTATAAGATAAAATCATATAAGTTGTCCTATAAAAAGGGCAAGGGACCTGAAAGATTACCAACAAAGGAATTTACAGAGCTAAGTATTGAACCACATCAGTCAAAGTTCCAGAAAACAATGATTACACTATTCTGGAAAAGGAACACATTTTATATAACAAACATTTTATATTACAAGATGTCAATGCACTGAAATTGGGATAGTATTCTCATGAAAATTCTAAAAGAATGTAAATATCTTATTCAATCAAAAGATCCTAAAAATCATTTTGTTGAAAGTTTCTCTTCTTAAGTGCAATGAACATGGATTCAAGAAATAGTGGTGTACAACCGCAATTCTTGCTGTTCGATTTGACAATGTAACCGAACCGTACAAACCAACTACTTGCAGGATATTTTTATTCAAAAATCACTGATTAAAGTTAATTGAAATACTTGAAGGGTAATTTTGTCTCTAAAATAACATTTTGTATTCAATAGTCCATCTGGCCAGTTTGATATGCCCATGTTTTATATTCCCAGACCAGCGCATAGTTTACATACCAAGCGCGTGTTTTTCGTCCCAGTGCGTATTTTAGTAGGACCCTATGTGCTATACCATTGGAGTGAAAGTTAAGACAAAAAAAATATCGGTTTTCAAAGCTAAATGCTGCTGTATTGTATATTAATATGCTGATTGTATATTTTATTAGCTTGAGGGTTCGAAATCAACGTTATTCCGCTATTTTGAAAATAGTAAAATAGTAGCAATAACTTAATGTTAAACTTTGATCCAAGACCCGTTTTACAAGCTGTAAAATTGACCAAAAGTATACGGTTAATTTGACCGGGTCAAAATACATAAATCATGGTGATCAGTACATTCACACTGTCACATATATTATCGATGAGTCAAATACATTTTGCAAGAAAGAAAAAAATATTGCAAAATAAACAGTAATAAGAGGTTTCAACAGAGCTGAAATTCTGCATCCTTTTTTCGATTTCCAGATAAGCAGAATTTCTGGCTTCAAGGCGTAGTTTTGAAATTGTTTACGACGAGGTATCACAGTATGCACGATTTTTACTGAAAGCCTTAGAAAGTACGGCAAAAAAGTTAAATTGTTAAACCAAAAGAATAAATTCAATGCCTGCGTAATTTTTATTTTTACAAGAATAAACAAAAACAGGAATAGTTAGATATGAGACGGAATAGTGGATTTAAAATGC
>JAIGNY010000189.1:55000-120985 GCA_020152595.1 Chiridota heheva | reverse complement strand
CTATCAGACTAGCAGTGCCATTTGTGACTTTAACCTATCAGACTAGCAGTGCCATTTGTGACTTTAACCTATCAGACTAGCACTGCCATTTGTGACTTTAACCTATCAGACTAGCACTGCCATTTGTGACTTTAACCTATCAGACTAGCAGTGCCATTTGTGACTTTAACCTATCAGACTAGCACTGCCATTTGTGACTTTAACCTATCAGACTAGCAGTGCCATTTGTGACTTTAACCTATCAGACTAGCAGTGCCATTTGTCAGACTAGCACTGCCATTTGTGACTTTAACCTATCAGACTAGCACTGCCATTTGTGACTTTAACCTATCAGGCTAGCACTGCCATTTGTGACTTTAACCTATCAGACTAGCAGTGCCATTTGTGACTTTAACCTATCAGGCTAGCAGTGCCCTTTGTGACTTTAACCTATCAGACTAGCACTGCCATTTGTGACTTTAATCCGTTCAATATTGTCAGGAGAACACTAACAATGTTAGTAAGGTTTGATATTTTATTTTTTAAATATTTCCAATTAGTAAAATAAACTACAACAATTTGTAATAATCGTACATAAACCATTTGCTTAGAGAGTGAAGGTCTGGCAGGCAAATACAACTTAACAAGATACATGTAACAGGGGTCCAACTGTTTATCAAATATCATGTTTGCAAATTTTTCCGCAATGAGGTGCATGCCGAAAAGTCTTTCTATACAGCTTTCCATACCCGACACCGGACTTTTCATATAAAAACTCCGGTATAATGATACCCCAACCCGACTTCCGGTATCGCCAGCTTGTTTACACTCATAACAAAGAACCTCTCTGTTATCATTAAGACCTGTATGTAACTTCAAGTGATGAAGACCATACACAGTCACAGTGTTGTGTGGTCACATATTGAAAGTGCACCCAAGCAGAAGTGAGGACAATGAACAGAGGATTGGATTGCATGCACAAGTTAAATGAGTGAGGATGATGAGCAGGGGATTGGGTTGCATACTGGTCTGGCAAGCTGGTGGCTTGTGCAGTGTAGTGTGAAATTGACAGTCTGGATGCTTCAGGCAACTTTGACCAATTCTCCTATACAGAGGACTTTGACCAATTCTCCTATTGAGAGGACTTTGACCAATTCTCCTATTGAGAGGACTTTGACCAATTCTCCTATTGAGAGGACTTTGACCACCCTCCTATTGAGAGGACTTTGACCAATTCTCCTATACAGAGGACTTTGACCAATTCTCCTATACAGAGACCAATTCTCCTATACAGGACCAATTCTTTGACTTTGACAATTCTCCTATACAGAGGACTTTGACCAAATTCTCCTATACAGAGGACTTTGACCAATTCTCCTATACAGAGGACTTTGACCAATTCTCCTATACAGAGGACTTTGACCAATTCTCCTATTGACCAATTCTCCTATTGGACTTTGACCAATTCTCCTATTGAGAGGACTTTGACCACTCCTGACCAATTCTCCTATTGAGAGGACTTTGACCAATTCTCCTATTGAGAGGACTTTGACCAATTCTCTCTATAGAGGACTTTGACCAATTCTCCTATACAGAGGACTTTGACCAATTCTCCTATACAGAGGACTTTGACCAATTCTCCTATACAGAGGACTTTGACCAATCTTTGACCAATTCCTATACAGAGGACTTTGAGAGGACTTTGAGAGGACTTTGACCAATTCTCCTATTGAGAGGACTTTGATTCTCCTATTGAGAGGACTTTGACCAATTCTCCTATACAGAGGACTTTGACCAATTCTCCTATACAGAGGACTTTGACCAATTCTCCTATACAGAGGACTTTGACCAATTCTCCTATACAGAGGACTTTGACCAATTCTCCTATACAGAGGACTTTGACCAATTCTCCTATTGAGAGGACTTTGACCAATTCTCCTATTGAGAGGACTTTGACCAATTCTCCTATTGAGAGGACTTTGACCAATTCTCCTATTGAGAGGACTTTGACCAATTCTCCTCCTATGAGAGGAATTTGACCAATTCTCCTATACAGAGGACTTTGACCAATTCTCCTATTGAGAGGACTTTGACCAATTCTCCTATACAGAGGACTTTGACCAATTCTCCTATACAGAGGACTTTGACCAATTCTCCTATTGAGAGGACTTTGACCAATTCTCCTATTGAGAGGACTTTGACCAATTCTCCTATTGAGAGGACTTTGACCAATTCTCCTATTGAGAGGACTTTGACCAATTCTCCTATTGAGAGGACTTTGACCAATTCTCCTATTGAGAGGACTTTGACCAATTCTCCTATTCTCCTATTGAGAGGACTTTGACCAATTCTCCTATACAGAGGACTTTGACCAATTCTCCTATACAGAGGACTTTGACCAATTCTCCTATACAGAGGACTTTGACCAATTCTCCTATACAGAGGACTTTGACCAATTCTCCTATACAGAGGACTTTGACCAATTCTCCTTTGACCAATTCTCCTATACAGAGAGGACTTTGACCAATTTTGACTCCTAATTCCAATTCTCCTATACAGAGGACTTTGACCAATTCTCTATACAGAGGACTTTGACCAATTCTCCTATACAGAGGACTTTGACCAATTCTCCTATACAGAGGACTTTGACCAATTCTCCTATTGAGAGGACTTTGACCAATTCTTTGACCAATTCTCCTATACAGAGGACTTTGACCAATTCTCCTATACAGAGGACTTTGACTTTGACTCCTATACAGAGGACTTTGACCAATTCTCCTATAGAGACTTTTGACCAATTCTCTATACAGAGGACTTTGACCAATTCTCCTATACAGAGGACTTTGACCAATTCTCCTATACAGAGGACTTTGACCAATTCTCCTATTGAGAGGACTTTGACCAATTCTCCTATACAGAGGACTTTGACCAATTCTCCTATACAGAGGACTTTGACCAATTCTCCTATTGAGAGGACTTTGACCAATTCTCCTATACAGAGGACTTTGACCAATTCTCCTATACAGAGGACTTTGACCAATTCTCCTATACAGAGAGGACTTTGACAATTCTCCTATTGAGAGGACTTTGACCAATTCTCCTATTGAGGACTTTGACCAATTCTCCTATACAGAGGACTTTGACCAATTCTCCTATACAGAGGACTTTGACCAATTCTCCTATTGAGAGGACTTTGACCAATTCTCCTATACAGAGGACTTTGACCAATTCTTTGACCAATTCTCCTAGAGGACTTTGACCAATTCTCCTATTGAGAGGACTTTGACCAATTCTCCTATTGAGAGGACTTTGACCAATTCTCCTATACAGAGGACTTTGACCAATTCTCCTATACAGAGGACTTTGACCAATTCTCCTATACAGAGGACTTTGACCAATTCTCCTATTGAGAGGACTTTGACCAGAGAGGACTTTGACCAATTCTCCTATTGAGAGGACTTTGACCAATTCTCCTATTGAGAGGACTTTGACCAATTCTCCTATTGAGAGGACTTTGACCAATTCTCCTATTGAGAGGACTTTGACCAATTCTCCTATTGAGAGGACTTTGACCAATTCTCCTATACAGAGGACTTTGACCAATTCTCCTATTGAGAGGACTTTGACCAATTCTCCTATTGAGAGGACTTTGACCAATTCTCCTATTGAGAGGACTTTGACCAATTCAATTTGACTCAATTCTCCTATACAGAGAGGACTTTGACCAATTCTCCTATACAGAGGACTTTGACCAATTCTCCTATACAGAGGACTTTGACCAATTCTCCTATACAGAGGACTTTGACCAATTCTCTTTGACCTATTGAGAGGACTTTGACCAATTCTCCTATACAGAGGACTTTGACCAATTCTCCTATTGAGAGGACTTTGACCAATTCTCCTATTGACAGAGGACTTTGACCAATTCTCCTATACAGAGGACTTTGACCAATTCTCCTATACAGAGGACTTTGACCAATTCTCCTATACTTTGACCAATTCTCCTATACAGAGGACTTTGACCAATTCTCCTATAGACTTTTGACCAATTCTCCTATACAGAGGACTTTGACCAATTCTCCTATACAGAGGACTTTGACCAATTCTCCTATACAGAGGACCAATTTGACTTTGACAATTCTCCTATACAGAGGACTTTGACCAATTCTCCTATACAGAGAGACTTTGACCACTCCTATACAGAGGACTTTGACCAATTCTCCTATACAGAGGACTTTGACCAATTCTCCTATACAGAGGACTTTGACCAATTCTCCTATTGAGAGGACTTTGACCAATTCTCCTATTGAGAGGACTTTGACCAATTCTCCTATTGAGGACTTTGACCAATTCTCCTATACAGAGGACTTTGACCAATTCTCCTATACAGAGGACTTTGACCAATTCTCCTATTGAGAGGACTTTGACCAATTCTCCTATAGAGAGGACTTTGACCAATTCTCCTATTGAGAGGACTTTGACCAATTCTCCTATTGAGAGGACTTTGACCAATTCTCCTATACAGAGGACTTTGACCAATTCTCCTATACAGAGGACTTTGACCAATTCTCCTATTGAGAGGACTTTGACCAATTCTCCTATACAGAGGACTTTGACTTTGACCAATTCTCCTATACAGAGGACTTTGACTTTGACTCTCTATATTGAGAGGACTTTGACCAATTCTCCTATACAGAGGACTTTGACCAATTCTCCTATACAGAGGACTTTGACCAATTCTCCTATTGACAGAGGACTTTGACCAATTCTCCTATACAGAGGACTTTGACCAATTCTCCTATACAGAGAGGACTTTGACCAATTCTCCTTTGATTCTCCTATTGAGAGAGACTTTGACCAATTCTCCTATACAGAGGACTTTGACCAATTCTCCTAATTTGACTCTCCTATACAGAGGACTTTGACCAATTCTCCTATACAGAGGACTTTGACCAATTCTCCTATACAGAGGACTTTGACCAATTCTCCTATTGAGAGGACTTTGACCAATTCTCCTATACAGAGGACTTTGACCAATTCTCCTATACAGAGGACTTTGACCAATTCTCCTATACAGAGGACTTTGACCAATTCTCCTATACAGAGGACTTTGACCAATTTCCAATTCCTATAGAGAGGACTTTGACCAATTCTCCCAATACAGAGAGACTTTGACCATACAGAGGACTTCTCTCTATACAGAGGACTTTGACCAATTCTCCTATACAGAGGACTTTGACCAGAGGACTTTGACCAATTCTCCTATACAGAGGACTTTGACCAATTCTCCTATACAGAGGACTTTGACCAATTCTCCTATACAGAGGACTTTGACCAATTCTCCTATTGAGAGGACTTTGACCAATTCTCCTATACAGAGGAGGACTTTGACCAATTCTCCCATACAGAGGACTTTGACCAATTCTCCTATACAGAGGACTTTGACCAATTCTCCTATTTGAGAGGACTTTGACCAATTCTCCTATACAGAGGACTTTGACCAATTCTCCTATACAGAGGACTTTGACCAATTCTCCTATACAGAGGACTTTGACCAATTCTCTCTATACAGAGGACTTTGACCAATTCTCCTATTGAGAGACTTTGACCACCCTCCTATTGAGAGGACTTTGACCAATTCTCCTATTGAGAGGACTTTGACCAATTCTCCTATACAGAGGACTTTGACCAATTTGAGGACTTTGACCAAGAGGACTTCTCTCTATACAGAGGACTTTGACCAATTCTCCTATACAGAGGACTTTGACCAATTCTCCTATACAGAGGACTTTGACCAATTCTCCTATACAGAGGACTTTGACCAATTCTCCTATACAGAGGACTTTGACCAATTCTCCTATACAGAGGACTTTGACCAATTCTCCTATACAGAGGACTTTGACCAATTCTCCTATACAGAGGACTTTGACCAATTCTCCTATACAGAGGACTTTGACCAATTCTCCTATTGAGAGGACTTTGACCAATTCTCCTATACAGAGGACTTTGACCAATTCTCCTATACAGAGGACTTTGACCAATTCTCCTATACAGAGGACTTTGACCAATTCTCCTATAGGACAGAGAGACTTTGACCAATTCTCCTATACAGAGGACTTTGACCAATTCTCCTATACAGAGGACTTTGACCAATTCTCCTATACAGAGGACTTTGACCAATTCTCCTATTGAGAGGACTTTGACCAATTCTCCTATTGAGAGGACTTTGACCAATTCTCCTATACAGAGGACTTTGACCAATTCTCCTATACAGAGGACTTTGACCAATTCTCCTATACAGAGGACTTTGACCAATTCTCCTATTGAGAGGACTTTGACCAATTCTCCTATAGAGAGGACTTTGAGGACTTTGACCAATTCTCCTATACTTGACCAATTCTCCCTATACAGAGGACTTTGACCAATTCTCCTATACAGAGGACTTTGACCAATTCTCCTATACAGAGGACTTTGACCACTCCTATGAGAGGACTTTGACCAATTCTCCTATTGAGAGGACTTTGACCAATTCTCCTATTGAGAGGACTTTGACCAATTCTCCTATTGAGAGGACTTTGACCAATTCTCCTATACAGAGGACTTTGACCAATTCTCCTATACAGAGGACTTTGACCAATCTCTATATTCTCTATACAGAGGACTTTGACCAATTCTCCTATACAGAGGACTTTGACCAATTCTCATTGAGAGGACTTTGACCAATTCTCCTATAGAGAGGACTTTGACCAATTCTCCTATTGAGAGAGGACTTTGACCAATTCTCCTATACAGAGGACTTTGACCAATTCTCCTATTGAGAGGACTTTGACCAATTCTCCTATTGAGAGGACTTTGACCAATTCTCCTATTGAGAGGACTTTGACCAATTCTCCTATTGAGAGGACTTTGACCAATTCTCCTATTGAGAGGACTTTGACCAATTCTCCTATACAGAGGACTTTGACCAATTCTCCTATACAGAGGACTTTGACCAATTCTCCTATACAGAGGACTTTGACCAATTCTCCTATACAGAGGACTTTGACCAATCCTATACAGAGGACTTTGACCAATTCTCCTATACAGAGGACTTTGACCAATTCTCCTATACAGAGGACTTTGACTTTGACAATTCTCCTATATTCAGAGGACTTTGACCAATTCTCCTATACAGAGGACTTTGACCAATTCTCCTATACAGAGGACTTTGACCACTCCTCCTATAGAGGACTTACCAATTCTCCTATACAGAGGACTTTGACCAATTCTCCTATACAGAGGACTTTGACCAATTCTCCTATACAGAGGACTTTGACCAATTCTCCTATACAGAGGACTTTGACCAATTCTCCTATACAGAGGACTTTGACCAATTCTCCTATACAGAGGACTTTGACCACTTTTGACCAATTCTCTCCAATTCTCCTATACAGAGGACTTTGACTTTGACCAATTCTCCTATAGAGAGGACTTTGACCACCAATCTTTGACCAATTCTCCTATACAGAGGACTTTGACCAATTCTCCTATTGAGAGGACTTTGACCAATTCTCCTATACAGAGGACTTTGACCAATTCTCCTATACAGAGGACTTTGACCAATTCTCCTATACAGAGGACTTTGACCAATTCTCCTATTGAGAGGACTTTGACCAATTCTCCTATTGAGAGGACTTTGACCAATTCTCCTATACAGAGGACTTTGACCAATTCTCCTATAGAGAGGACTTTGACCAATTCTCCTATACAGAGGACTTTGACCAATTCTCCTATACAGAGGACTTTGACCAATTCTCCTATACAGAGGACTTTGACCAATTCTCCTATACAGAGGACTTTGACCAATTCTCCTATACAGAGGACTTTGACCAATTCTCCTATACAGAGGACTTTGACTTTGAGAGGACCACCATTCTCCTATAGAGACTTTGACCAATTCTCCTATACAGAGGACTTTGACCAATTCTCCTATACAGAGGACTTTGACCAATTCTCCTATACAGAGGACTTTGACCAATTCTCCTATTGAGAGGACTTTGACCAATTCTCCTATTGAGAGGACTTTGACCAATTCTCCTATTGAGAGGACTTTGACCAATTCTCCTATTGAGAGGACTTTGACCAATTCTCCTATACAGAGGACTTTGACCAATTCTCCTATTGAGAGGACTTTGACCAATTCTCCTATACAGAGGACTTTGACCAATTCTCCTATACAGAGGACTTTGACCAATTCTCCTATTGAGAGGACTTTGACCAATTCTCCTATACAGAGGACTTTGACCAATTCTCCTATACAGAGGACTTTGACCAATTCTCCTATACAGAGGACTTTGACCAATTCTCCTATACAGAGGACTTTGACCAATTCTCCTATTGAGAGGACTTTGACCAATTCTCCTATTGAGAGGACTTTGACCAATTCTCCTATTGAGAGGACTTTGACCAATTCTCCTATTGAGAGGACTTTGACCAATTCTCCTATACAGAGGACTTTGACCAATTCTCCTATTGAGAGGACTTTGACCAATTCTCCTATTGAGAGGACTTTGACCAATTCTCCTATTGAGAGGACTTTGACCAATTCTCTTTGACCAATTCTCCTATACAGAGGACTTTGACCAATTCTCCTATTGAGAGGACTTTGACCAATTCTCCTATTGAGAGGACTTTGACCAATTCTCCTATACAGAGGACTTTGACCAATTCTCCTATTGAGAGGACTTTGACCAATTCTCCTTTGACCAATTCTCCTATTGAGAGGACTTTCTTCATGTGACCCTTTGCCCCGTTTGATGGTACACATGATCCACTCTAAGCCGTTGCCAACACCAAATGAGCTACGTGCAGAGACGAAGGAGATAATGCAATACAGGTCTACACACATACACTTCCTATTGAATAGTGGCTTACTCTAAGCCGTTGCCAACACCAAATGAGCTACGTGTAGAGACGAAGGAGATAATGCAATACAGGTCTACACACATACACTTCCTATTGAATAGTGGCTTACTCTAAGCCGTTGCCAACACCAAATGAGCTACGTGTAGAGACGAAGGAGATAATGCAATACAGGTCTACACACATACACTTCCTATTGAATAGTGGCTTACTCTAAGCCGTTGCCAACACCAAATGAGCTACGTGTAGAGACGAAGGAGATAATGCAATACAGGTCTACACACATACACTTCCTATTGAATAGTGGCTTACTCTAAGCCGTTGCCAACACCAAATGAGCTACGTGTAGAGACGAAGGAGATAATGCAATACAGGTCTACACACATACACTTCCTATTGAATAGTGGCTTACTCTAAGCCGTTGCCAACACCAAATGAGCTACGTGTAGAGACGAAGGAGAT
The DNA here is from genome assembly GCA_020152595.1 of Chiridota heheva. Classification (NCBI taxonomy): domain Eukaryota; kingdom Metazoa; phylum Echinodermata; class Holothuroidea; order Apodida; family Chiridotidae; genus Chiridota; species Chiridota heheva. The sequence goes on along the minus strand of JAIGNY010000189.1, from coordinate 111,643 downwards.
AATGCAATACAGGTCTACACACATACACTTCCTATTGAATAGTGGCTTACTCTAAGCCGTTGCCAACACCAAATGAGCTACGTGTAGAGACGAAGGAGATAATGCAATACAGGTCTACACACATACACTTCCTATTGAATAGTGGCTTACTCTAAGCCGTTGCCAACACCAAATGAGCTACGTGTAGAGACGAAGGAGATAATGCAATACAGGTCTACACACATACACTTCCTATTGAATAGTGGCTTACTCTAAGCCGTTGCCAACACCAAATGAGCTACGTGTAGAGACAAAGGAGATAATGCAATACAGGTCTACACACATACACTTCCTATTGAATAGTGGCTTACTCTAAGCCGTTGCCAACACACAAATGAGCTACGTGTAGAGACGAAGGAGATAATGCAATACAGGTCTACACACATACACTTCCTATTGAATAGTGGCTTACTCTAAGCCGTTGCCAACACCAAATGAGCTACGTGTAGAGACGAAGGAGATAATGCAATACAGGTCTACACACATACACTTCCTATTGAATAGTGGCTTACTCTAAGCCGTTGCCAACACCAAATGAGCTACGTGTAGAGACGAAGGAGATAATGCAATACAGGTCTACACACATACACTTCCTATTGAATAGTGGCTTACTCTAAGCCGTTGCCAACACCAAATGAGCTACGTGTAGAGACGAAGGAGATAATGCAATACAGGTCTACACACATACACTTCCTATTGAATAGTGGCTTACTCTAAGCCGTTGCCAACACCAAATGAGCTACGTGTAGAGACGAAGGAGATAATGCAATACAGGTCTACACACATACACTTCCTATTGAATAGTGGCTTACTCTAAGCCGTTGCCAACACCAAATGAGCTACGTGTAGAGACGAAGGAGATAATGCAATACAGGTCTACACACATACACTTCCTATTGAATAGTGGCTTACTCTAAGCCGTTGCCAACACCAAATGAGCTACGTGTAGAGACGAAGGAGATAATGCAATACAGGTCTACACACATACACTTCCTATTGAATAGTGGCTTACTCTAAGCCGTTGCCAACACCAAATGAGCTACGTGTAGAGACGAAGGAGATAATGCAATACAGGTCTACACACATACACTTCCTATTGAATAGTGGCTTACTCTAAGCCGTTGCCAACACCAAATGAGCTACGTGTAGAGACGAAGGAGATAATGCAATACAGGTCTACACACATACACTTCCTATTGAATAGTGGCTTACTCTAAGCCGTTGCCAACACCAAATGAGCTACGTGTAGAGACGAAGGAGATAATGCAATACAGGTCTACACACATACACTTCCTATTGAATAGTGGCTTACTCTAAGCCGTTGCCAACACCAAATGAGCTACGTGTAGAGACGAAGGAGATAATGCAATACAGGTCTACACACATACACTTCCTATTGAATAGTGGCTTACTCTAAGCCGTTGCCAACACCAAATGAGCTACGTGTAGAGACGAAGGAGATAATGCAATACAGGTCTACACACATACACTTCCTATTGAATAGTGGCTTACTCTAAGCCGTTGCCAACACCAAATGAGCTACGTGTAGAGACGAAGGAGATAATGCAATACAGGTCTACACACATACACTTCCTATTGAATAGTGGCTTACTCTAAGCCGTTGCCAACACCAAATGAGCTACGTGTAGAGACGAAGGAGATAATGCAATACAGGTCTACACACATACACTTCCTATTGAATAGTGGCTTACTAAGCCTAACACCAAATGAGCTACTGTGTAGAGACCGATAATGCAATACAGGTCCAACACCAAATGAGCTACGTGTAGAGACGAAGGAGATAATGCAATACAGGTCTACACACATACACTTCCTATTGAATAGTGGCTTACTCTGCCGTTGCCAACACCAAATGAGCTACGTGTAGAGAGACGAAGGAGATAATGCAATACAGGTCTACACACATACACTTCCTATTGAATAGTGGCTTACTCTAAGCCGTTGCCAACACCAAATGAGCTACGTGTAGAGACGAAGGAGATAATGCAATACAGGTCTACACACATACACTTCCTATTGAATAGTGGCTTACTCTAAGCCGTTGCCAACACCAAATGAGCTACGTGTAGAGACGAAGGAGATAATGCAATACAGGTCTACACACATACACTTATTATTGAACATTGGCTTTTTTAAACAGTTATTGGCTAGTAATTATGGACACAAAATATCTTATTTGGTTTAATTTTGGCCTTTTCTCAAAAGTATTGATGGATAATAAAATAAACAAAATTAATAATAATTTTCTGATGATGTTTGGATGTGATATTCTGCATGCTGTATTTAGTTCTGTAACCAGAAATCACAAACAATCATAATCCCCTCCTAATAGCACACCTTCCACCCTCTGTCCCACATGGCATCCCACCCTCTGTCCCACATGGCATCCCAGCCTCTGTCCCACATGCATCCCACCCTCTGTCCCACATGGCATCCCAGCCTCTGTCCCACATGGCATCCCACCCTCTGTTCCACATGCCATCCCTCTATCTGTTCCATATGCCATCCCATCCTCTGTTCCATATATGCCATCCCATCCTACATCCCACTGCACAGGAAATCATAGATATCCAGATATCTTTCCACCACATGACCCATGCCATCACACCTGTAATCAAGAGGACATTCCACCATATATCATCCCTCCCTGTACAACATGCCATTCCACACTGTCTTATAGGCCATCACACCTGAAACCCATATAACATACCAAGGTACACTGTCCCACAAGCTATGCCACCCTGTCCCACATGTCATCCCTTCTTGTTCCAACACCACCCTACCCTGTCCCCCATGCCATCCTGTCCTGTCCACATGCCATCCTGTCATGTTTCACATGCCATCCTGTCATGTCCACATGCCATCCTGTCACGTTTAACATGCCATCCTATCCTGTCCACATGCCATCCTGTCATGTTCCACATGCCATCCTGTCCTGTCCACATGCCATCCTGTCCTGTTTCACATGTCATCCTGTCCTGTCCACATGCCATCCTGTCACGTTTAACATGCCATCCTATCCTGTCCACATGCCATCCTGTCTTGTTTCACATGCCATCCTGTCACGTTTAACATGCAATCCTGTCCTGTCCACATGCCATCCTGTCCTGTCCCCCATGCCATCCTGTCCTGTCCACATGCCATCCTGTCCCGCATGTCATCCTGTCCCACATGCCATCCTGTCATGTTTCACATGCCATCCTGTCCTGTCCACATGCCATCCTGTCACGTTTAACATGCCATCCTATCCTGTCCACATGCCATCCTGTCGTGTCCCCCATGCCATCCTGTCCTGTCCACATGCCATCCTGTCCTGTTTCACATGTCATCCTGTCCTGTCCACATGCCATCCTGTCCTGTTCAACATGCCATCCTGTCCTGTCCACATGCCATCCTGTCCTGTTTCACATGCCATCCTGTCCTGTCCACATGCCATCCTGTCGTGTTTCACATGCCATCCTGTCCTGTTTAACATGCCATCCTGTCCTGTCCACATGCCATCCTGTCCTGTCCACATGCCATCCTGTCCTGTCCACATGCCATCCTGTCATGTTTCACATGCCATCCTGTCCTGTCCACATGCCATCCTGTCATGTTTCACATGCCATCCTGTCCTGTCCACATGCCATCCTGTCATTTAACATGCCATCCTGTCCTGTCCACATGCCATCCTGTCCTGTCCCCCATGCCATCCTGTCCTGTCCACATGCCATCCTGTCCTGTTTCACATGCCATCCTGTCCTGTCCACATGCCATCCTGTCCTGTTCAACATGCCATCCTGTCCTGTCCACATGCCATCCTGTCATGTTTCACATGCCATCCTGTCCTGTCCACATGCCATCCTGTCCTGTTTCACATGCCATCCTGTCCTGTCCACATGCCATCCTGTCCTGTCCATGCCATCCTGTCCTGTCCACAAGCCATCCTGTCCTGTTTCACATGCCATCCTGTCCTGTCCACAAGCCACCCTGTCATGTTTCACATGACATCCTGTCCTGTCTACATGCCATCCTGTCTACATCCTGTCTACATGCCATCCTGTCTACATGCCATCCTGTCTACATGCCATCCTGTCTACATGCCATCCTGTCGTGTTTCACATGCGCTCCTGTCCTGTCTACATGCCATCCTGTCATGTTTTACATGCCATTCTGTCCTGTCCACATGCCATCCTGTTCTATCCCCATGCTATCCCATCCTGTCCCACATGACATGCCACCCTTTTCCATATATCATCTCACTGTCCAACATGTCACACAACCATCTTCTCCCACATGCCATTCCACCCTGTCATACCTACCATGCCACCGTTTCCCACATGCCATCCCGCCCCTACCCACATGCCATCCCACCATGTCACACATGCCATGCCACCCTTTCCCACATGCCATTCCACCCTTACCCACATGCCATTCCACCCTTACCCACATGCCATCCCACCATGTCACACATTCCATCCTATTCTGCTCCCATGTCATCCCACCCTCATCTCACACCAAAACAGGGTGAGATGGATAGAAAATATATAATACTTACAGCTCCTATTTTCCCCAGCATGTCAAAATGATGGATGTAGACGTGTACAAACACTCTATGAAGCCTGGTCATGATCTTTTTGCAGGTGGCAAAGAAATTTTTAGGAAAGCTGACATCTGTGATGAGGAATGAAACAAGAAGAATTTGTCATCATTCTGATCATTAATTTTACTGTCAAACTTGGCAAATATATCAACATTTTGATGGCATTTCGACATCAAAATGTTAAATAAGGTTGATATTGAACTTGATTTTAAACTGATAAACAATATTTAATATCAATATTTTAAATATTGATATCTTATGCATCACTACTTCAATATATATATATATATATATATATATATATATATATATATATATATATATATATATATATATATATATATATATATATATATATATATATATATATATATATATATATATATATAAAGTTTTGAGGTTTATATACTAATATATATTATATATATTAAATCAATATTTCAAAAGAAATATTCTCTAATTTCAAGCAAATATGGTCGATATTGAACTTGATTACATATCAATATTCCAATACTTAATATCAACATTTCAATATTTGATAAATTGGTAAATAAATATCTGATATAATGACATTTAGGAATAACAATATTGGATATATTTACATATGGTATATCAATTATATGATACTGTATATTGATATTTTGGTATACCAATAATTGATGTATTGATGTGTATATCTGTAACTTAGATAGATGTATCAATATTTCAATGTTGATTAATCATTATGTCCTTGGGTCAATCTCTTGATATCTCATTGCATCAATATTTTGATGTATGTTAAAAATACACCAAGGGATGAAGGTAGCTCAGTCACTTGAGCATACGACTGAGATGCTGGAGGTCCCAGGTTTGAGTCCAACAACGATTTAACCAGTCATTTTTCCACAGATGTGCAGAACTATACGCTGACCTCAAACGCAGAGGTTTAATAGTCTTCTGCATCACACCTCACCCACCCGACCATTGGGAAAAGTGGCCAATGGTTGGGTGGCATGCACTCACCATCCTTTGGAGGGGGTGTAAAGCTGTCGGTCCCGATGGTAGGAGTTTCACCCCTGCCTGGTTCTCTGAACAATTCACAAAAAGAACAGGGTGTTAAACCTGGTGTTCATCCACTTTCCATCCTGGAAAAATCCTTGGGTCCACACTGAAACAAGTCAATGGTGACTTATGGGTGCTTTCCATGACATGTTTCTAAGTGTTGCGCCAAATATTAACGCTGAATCTTGAAAACTAGCTTTAGCTTTAGATTCTGAGAGAACGCCATTGGAGTATTTACATCAGAATACCCATGGAGTATTTACATCAGAATACCCATGGAGTATTTACATCAGAATACCCATGGAGTATTTACATCAGAATACCCATGGAGTATTTACATCAGAATACCCATGGAGTATTTACATCAGAATACCCATGGAGTATTTACATCAGAATACCCATGGAGTATTTACATCAGAATACCCATGGAGTATTTACATCAGAATACCCATGGAGTATTTACATCAGAATACCCATGGAGTATTTACATCAGAATACCCATGGAGTATTTACATCAGAATACCCATGGGGTATTTACACCAGAATACCCATGGCCATTTTGTTTACATAGAATACCAGATTGGAAAGTACATCAGAATACCCATGGAGCACTGTTTGGAGAATCCCATGGGATTTAATTTAACATCAGGGATACAGATTGGAAAGTCAAACACTGGTTGAGATCCCATGGGGATTTAATTGGAGATCTTTTGGGGATTTAACACAGATGACAGATTGGAAAGTCAAACACTGGTTGGAGATCCCTTGGGGATTTAACACGGGATGACAGATTGGAAAGTCAAACACTGGTTGGAGATCCCTTGGGGATTTAACACGGGATGACAGATTGGAAAGTCAAACACTGGTTGGAGATCCCTTGGGGATTTAACACGGGATGACAGATTGGAAAGTCAAACACTGGTTGAGATCCCATGGGGATTTAACCGGATGACAGATTGGAAAGTCAAACACTGGTTGGAGATCCCTTTGGGGATTTAACACGGATGACAGATTGGAAAGTCAAGCACTGGTTGGAGATCCCTTGGGGATTTAACACGGGATGACAGATTGGAAAGCCAGTTTTATCGCACTGCCATGCAGGGTTTGCATTAGCAGCAAGATCGCACGAATTGTGCAATCAGTTCTCACAAAATTAGAAGCAATGTGGTGGGATGGTCGTGCACAGCTACCAGGAGCTGCTGGCTATTAAGACAAGTGTTCAAATCCATGCTAAGCATTCAGTGATAACATTAGACCTCGAGTTAACAATATGAATTTCAGAAATTAGGCATGAAATATTTATGCAATTTACGGACTTTTACCTTTAAGTACAAAAAAAAGTAAAAGGTTATTTTTATCAGTAAAATCATTCTTATAACTTGTGAAGTTTTAAACAGATCCCTTACGTACTTAAATGTATACTACAAAACGTAACCGAGGCTCGATGTTGGTGGTAAAATTTGTAACTAGTCTCCAACTACAGTCGCTTTCTGTAACTACGATATCTAGCGCTGTATACAATCAATTTACTAGTGATGAAAAGAAATTTATTAAGCGACTAAATTTGGTAAATTTTATGAATGAACATTTTGCAGAGGCCAGGAAGTTACGTTTGTTGACAAACATTCAGGTGTTATCATTTATTTTTAAATTAACAATTTACAAAATTTCTTAACATGCCTCCAAAAAAGAAAATGCATGAGAGAAATTCCCTCCAAAATTCTGAAATCCCTACCAAAAAATTGTTGAATGAAGGAATTTTTCTTCCGAAAATCAAAAGCTAGTGCAAACCCTGTTTCTCAACAGTAGAAGCAGAGAAGCAGGGTTCGAAGACTACAAAACAAGTCATTAGCTACACTGGGCGACGTTTTATTAAATGTGGCGAGTGCCACAGTATATTATACTATTTCTACTCGCCACAATTATATTTTGCTCGTCTATGGGGAGCAGGCAAGTGGTTTTTCCAACCCTGATTAGAAGTAATACGTTTCCTAGATAGGAGTCTCAGCACTATGTGACAATACCTAATTATTTGTTTGGATTTAACGGCACTTTCACTGTTAATGTTATATGTGCCAAAAGAGGTTATTTATGAATGGTTAATCATTTGATGCTTGGTCTAAGTGCAAAGAGATGTGTCAATGTTTGATGCTTGGTCTAAGTGCAAAGAGATGTGTCAAAGTCTTGTGGTAGTGCCTATGAGGTTACAGTAAAAGATGGCGCTAAAGTTAGACACATAGAGAAAGGTCAAGGAGTAGTATACGGGCCAGATAGTGGTCCCCAGACAGAAGGTTAAAGGTTGGGCTGGACTAGCGGTATGGCCTGGCTTCAAAAGACAACTAGAACTGTGAATACCGTCATGGTCCGCATGCCCGTGCAAATTGACACCCATATCACACTAAGTCCCACATGACATCCCATGTCCCACATGACATCCCATGTCCCACATGACATCCCATTCCATACCGTCCCACGTGGCATTCCACCATATGTCCCACATGGAATCCCATCCTATGACCCACATGGCATCCCACCCTATGTCCTACATGGATCCAATCCCACGTCCCAAATGACATCCTACCCCATGTCCCACATGACATCCCATCCCATACTTTGTCCCACATGACATTCCACCATATCTCCCACATGGTATTCCACCATACAGTATGTCTCACATGGCATTCCACCATATGTCCCACATGGTATTCCACCATATGTCCTACATGGCATCCCACCCTATGACCCACATGGCATCCCACCCTGTCCCACATGGATCCCATCCTGTGTCCCACATTAATCCAACCATATGTACCACATGACATCCCTCCTTATGTCCCATATGGCATCCCTCCCTGTGTCCCACATGGCATTTCTCTCTATGTCCCCAATGGCATCCCACCTTATGTCCAGCATCAGTTCCCACCTAATGTCCCACATAGCATCCCACCTTATGTCCCACCATATGTTCCACATGGTATCCCTCCCAATGTCCCAATGACATCCTACTTTATGTCCCACATGGCATCACATCCCATGTCCCCATGGCCTCCTACCCTATGTCCCACATAGCCTCCTACCTTATGTCACACATGGCATCTTAACCAATGTCACATTCTGTGTTACTCGTGGCATCCCACCCCATGTCCCACATGACATCCCATACCATTCCCATGTCTCACATGACATCCCATCCCATGGCATTCCACCCTATGTCCCGCATGGCATTCCACCATATATCCTACATGGCATTCCACCATGTTCCACGTGGCAATCCACCCGATGTCCCACATGGCATCCCACCCCATGTCCCACATGACATCTCACCCCATGTCCCACATGACATCCCATAGGCTCCATAAGAAGTCTCATCTTAGCTATCACAGTCCCTAATTGAGCATACTATGTATGAAAGTGTTAGTTCATATAATAACTTAAATGCAAATGACTTGTTGAATAAAAAAATAGAAAGTCAAATAATTATGCCTGATATAGCCCTTGGTGTATACCACATGGTATATATTCTATCATATGTCCCACATGGCCCCCATCCATGTCCCACATGGCATCCCTCCCTATGTCCATATGCAGTCACATCCTATCACACTCCCTGACTGAACATACTAAATAAAAAAAAAGTCTGGTCAGTTCATATGCTGTAGCAACTTTATGCTAATGACCACAATAATAAAGGCAGAGTTTAATAATCATGCCTGATACAACCGTTGGTGCCCAAATATTTTGAAGAATTTTAAGGATTTTAAATCTCCAGTGCTACGAGAGAGATGCTTGAGGATCTCTGATGAATATTGGAAAATTATATCATTTTACAGTTATCTTCTAAGGAAATATCAAATGTTTTGTAGACTTTTTAAGGAAACTAGTCTTCAATCTGTCTTAAGTGTCTCTGAAAAACTTTAACATTTTGTAAGGAAATTCTAACCTTCCATTAGGATATCTGAAGAAACTTTACTTTTTTCCGAGGAACTCTGAAGAAACTTTAACATTTTCTGGAGGAATTCTATTTTTTTTTAACATTTCTGAGGAAATCTCAGGAAAAACTGCGGACGGCCAGCTGGATGGACGGCCAGATGGACAAAATCGCCATTACATAGGTTCGCACCATGCTTTGCATGCTCACAAAACATAAAAGCTTTGAGTCTTACCGACATCTACAGGAAATATGTTCTCATTGTTGATAATTTTTTCCACCCAGTCCATTAATTTTGAGATGTACTCATTGGCTGGTAGCGACGTTGGTTTTTTATATTTCATCCCATCAGCCCACATGTATTCATACCTACAAAAAACGATGAGAATGTAATATAAATTCTTAAGAATAATTCTGATGAATATGTATTATCCATAAAAGACCATTGAGTTTGAGATGTACTGATTGGCCGGTAGTGACATTGGTTTTTATATTTCATCCCATCGGCCCACAGGTATTCATACCTACAAGAATGAAGTAGAACTTGATATCACCACCCTATGTAATGAATATGCATATATTATTCATGACTATGCATTATCTAGGAGAAGACCATTAGGTTTGGGATATACTGATTGGCCGGTAGTGACATTTTGTTTTCTTTTCATATTTCATCCCATCAGCTCACAGGTATGCATACTGTACCTATAAGAAAGAATTATAACTTTATATCACCATTTTTCATCAATTAATGAATATTAATTAATTATTCATGACTATGCATTATTCAGGAGAGGGGCATTGAGTTTGGAATGCACTGATTGGCTAGTAGCGATGTTGGTTTGTTAACCTACTCCCCATCAAGAAAGAAAATACAAGTTCTTTCAACACTCTGCAACAATTTAATGAATATTCATGTATATCAAGTCTCAATTAAGGTTGTACATGTAAGTCACAAATACAATTAAATGTCTCAAATAAGATGCTTAGTCTAAAATGTATATTTCTTGTATTTATTCATATCTGTGCACAACTGTCAGCTAAAAACCGTACATGTAGTTAAATGTCTTGAGAAGAATCAATTTTAAACCAAAATCTTACAAAGATTGCTCATGAGGCGTAAAAGTCATTAGGCTCTGTGCTAAAAATATTCCTACAACTTTAACTGCATCAATTACAAATAAAGGTAGTCATGCATGCCCACTCCAGACAAATCCTATAACTCTAAATGCTAATAATCAGCTAACTATTGTTACTCAGTAAGCTTTCTGCTCCACCATCCTGAACTAATATGGCAAGCATATACACTGCACTTATGTGATGAAGCTGGTTAACAATAGATCCTTTCATTGAATCAGCTATTAAGCAGAAAGTTCAGACAGGGCTAATATCTCAGAAATGGTTGTGGTTTTTGACATGCAGGAAGATTAAGCTTTCTGAAATCTGCGGAATGGGGATATTTTGATAATTGTAGTATTGGTATTTACACAGCATGTCGAGATTAACAAAAGTGACAAACTATTTTAAGATAGAAATGAAAGTGATGGTTTGGCCTGGTTTGTTGGTGCTTAACGGCACCGTGACAGTCAGAGTCAAATGTGCCAAGAGGGTGTTAATAAATATTGGTGTAAGAGCTAGGATAGTGAGGAGATGGAAGGTTTGTAAGGGAGATAAAGGGGAAAAGCAGGAGGGGGGGGAAGGGGCATGTAAGGTTAGGTGTAGAAATGGAGGGGAGGGGGAGTTAAATGTGGTGGAAGAGGTTGTTGTTGCGGAGGAAGTTGATGATGTTTGAGGAAGAATTGTTTTCAAAAAGGTCCGAGATTGAGGATAGTGAGGAGAGAAGAGATCTGGTATAGGGGACAGGTTAGGAAGATATGCTTGAAAGTGAAACGAAAATAACGCAATCGCTCAAAATGGTGAGGAATGGCCGACAAGAATGATAATAAAATGTTGTGAAATTGTAAACAGGCAACGTCACACATTTCTGCAGTATTATCACCTTGAAACAATAAATACTTACAGTTAATGGGATAATTCTATTTTTCTATATGACTGTTTCATTTGCAAGAGCTACAGTACTTTGGTTATTAGAAAATTGTTATTAAAATGAAAGCTCTTTTAAATAGGCCATTTATACGTGTGTGTTCGAAAACCATAGACCACTCCAAACTGATTTAGCCGAACATGATTACTTCAGTACTTTGAGAATCAACTGCTAGAGGAACTGTTCCTTTGTTACCAGGGTTCGCGTTAACGACAAATTTGTTGTATATTCCGCTATGGCTGAAATTTCTTACGACACATGTTGTACCTGCATCGTAAAATTTAGATATGGCATGTAAAATTTTACGCCAAAGTTTTTCATTAACTCTAATGCGATTGAAAGTTTTCTTTCACACAAAAATGATTTTGAATTACTCAGAAATAAAAGAAACATGACCACGAGACTAACAGCCATATGATTCAACATGTCCGTAAAATTGCTGTACATAAACACATATAGGCTAGTATATATAGTCAGTATATACATGTACACTGTATGTGGGAATTTTGATGTTGTTTTGAATGTAGGCTGTCAATTTTCAACAATATCTTTAGCTAGGATTCTACTTTCATTCACTTTAGCAAGGCAGGCCTACACAAGTGTATGTGTCTGTTAACAAAATTTGCAAGCTTCGCTAGCATGCAGTGCCCTGTACATTATGCAGTGCATGCGCTGTACATACGACCGCAAATTCACAAAATACGCCAAAAATCAAGGGCTTGTCATAACCAAATATGCCAGACAAAAAATTCAAACGTAACCTCTGTTTGTTAATACCCAACCAATCAGCTGCGGTTACTGGGGAAAAAGTTGTAAGCAACAATGTGTGTGCATATTACCTTTATGTATGACATATGTGTGAGTAGCATTTGAAAGTATTTTTGTAATAAACTTGGTCACATACTGTAACTGCATGAATTGTGCAGATGGACACCCAGCATTTGATTGGTGGATAAGATTCCACCAGTATACGATTGGTACATTACGGATACATGAATTTCGACCATGTGACATTATCTAATTTAGTTTTCTGGAAATTGATTTAGATTTAAAATGGTCTATTAAGCTCCACCAAGAGAGCTCTACACAGGTGGGTTACTTACTTTGGACCTCCTGTCATTTTGGGACATGTTTCCGTGGTGCAGTATTCACATATCGTCCCATAGATGAGGTTGATACGGTTGAAAAAGCCCACAACTACAGGAAACAAAAGGAAAAATATAAAAAGTAGAAGGTTCTCACCTATATTTAGAGTTTCAGACATTATAGTAAAGGGTTGGAGAAAATTAAATTTCTCATTAGAATATACAGGCCTGTAGCCAGCACGAGGCATAGAGGTTATGCAACTCCAACCTACAGTAACCCCGTCCCTATGTTAAGGTCTGTACCTCACTGCATTAAAGGAATATTCCCACTGAATTTCAGTGGGAAATGTTTTTTCGTAACCTTTTATACCAAAGAGAAACTTTTTAAAAACAGTTTAATACAAAAATCATGCTTGATATGTTATTCCTACCGGGAGATATTCATATTTTAAGGTTCACAAAAATGGCAATAAACGAATAGGAAAAGGCTCAGTATGACATCACAGCAATACATTCTCCTACAAAGTTGATGTATTTCATTAAAATCTATCATCCTTTTTAGCTAAGCCCGGGGCAGCGATGGGACTGCAGAACAAGATTATATTGTGCTGGGGGCAGCGATGGGACTGCAGAACAAGATTATATTGTGCTGGGGGCAGCAATGGGACTGCAGAACAAGATTATATTGTGCTGGGGGCAGCGATGGGACTGCAGAACAAGATTATATTGAGCTGGGGGCAGCAATGGGACTGCAGAACAAGATTATATTGTGCTGGGGGCAGCGATGGGACTGCAGAACAAGATTATATTGTGCTGGGGGCAGCAATGGGACTGCAGAACAAGATTATATTGTGCTGGGGCAGCAATGGGACTGCAGAACAAGATTATATTGAGCTGGGGCAGCAATGGGACTGCAGAACAAGATTATATTGTGCTGGGGCAGCAATGGGACTGCAGAACAAGATTATATTGTGCTGGGGGCAGCAAGATTATATTGAGCTGGGGACTGCACTGAACAAGATTATATTGTGCTGGGGGCAGCGATGGGACTGCAGAACAAGATTATATTGCTGGGGCTGGGACTGCAGAACAAGATTATATTGTGCTGCAATGGGACTGCAGAACAAGATTATATTGTGCTGGGGCAGCGATGGGACTGCAGAACAAGATTATATTGAGCTGGGGGCAGCAATGGGACTGCAGAACAAGATTATATTGTGCTGGGGGCAGCAATGGGACTGCAGAACAAGATTATATTGTGCTGGGGCAGCAATGGGACTGCAGAACAAGATTATATTGTGCTGGGGGCAGCAATGGGACTGCAGAACAAGATTATATTGAGCTGGGGGCAGCAATGGGACTGCAGAACAAGATTATATTGAGCTGGGGGCAGCAATGGGACTGCAGAACAAGATTATATTGAGCTGGGGGCAGCAATGGGACTGCAGAACAAGATTATATTGTGCTGGGGGCAGCAATGGGACTGCAGAACAAGATTATATTGTGCTGGGGGCAGCAATGGGACTGCAGAACAAGATTATATTGAGCTGGGGCAGCATATGGGACTGCAGAACAAGATTATATTGAGCTGGGGCAGCAATGGGACTGCAGAACAAGATCATATTGTGCTGGGGGCAGCAATGGGACTGCAGAACAAGATTATATTGTGCTGGGGGCAGCGATGGGACTGCAGAACAAGATTATATTGTGCTGGGGGCAGCAATGGGACTGCAGAACAAGATTATATTGAGCTGGGGGCAGCAATGGGACTGCAGAACAAGATTATATTGAGCTGGGGGCAGCAATGGGACTGCAGAACAAGATTATATTGTGCTGGGGGCAGCAATGGGACTGCAGAACAAGATTATATTGTGCTGGGGGCAGCAATGGGACTGCAGAACAAGATTATATTGTGCTGGGGGCAGCAGAACAAGATTATATTGTGCTGGGGCAGCTGGGACTGCAGAACAAGATTATATTGTGCTGGGGGCAGCAATGGGACTGCAGAACAAGATTATATTGAGCTGGGGCAGCAATGGGACTGCAGAACAAGATTATATTGAGCTGGGGGCAGCAATGGGACTGCAGAACAAGATTATATTGTGCTGGGGCAGCAATGGGACTGCAGAACAAGATTATATTGTGCTGGGGGCAGCAATGGGACTGCAGAACAAGATTATATTGTGCTGGGGCAGCAATGGGACTGCAGAACAAGATTATATTGAGCTGGGGGCAGCAATGGGACTGCAGAACAAGATTATATTGTGCTGGGGCAGCGATGGGACTGCAGAACAAGATTATATTGTGCTGGGGCAGCAATGGGACTGCAGAACAAGATTATATTGTGCTGGGGGCAGCATGGGACTGCAGAACAAGATTATATTGTGCTGGGGGCAGCAATGGGACTGCAGAACAAGATTATATTGTGCTGGGGGCAGCGATGGGACTGCAGAACAAGATTATATTGTGCTGGGGGCAGCAATGGGACTGCAGAACAAGATTATATTGCTGGGGGCAGCTGGGGACTGCAGAACAAGATTATATTGGGGGCACTGGGACTGCAGAACAAGATTATATTGTGCTGGGGCAGCAATGGGACTGCAGAACAAGATTATATTGTGCTGGGGGCAGCAATGGGACTGCAGAACAAGATTATATTGTGCTGGGGGCAGCAATGGGACTGCAGAACAAGATTATATTGTGCTGGGGGCAGCGATGGGACTGCAGAACAAGATTATATTGAGCTGGGGGCAGCGATGGGACTGCAGAACAAGATTATATTGAGCTGGGGGCAGCGATGGGACTGCAGAACAAGATTATATTGAGCTGGGGCAGCAATGGGACTGCAGAACAAGATTATATTGTGCTGGGGCAGCAATGGGACTGCAGAACAAGATTATATTGAGCTGGGGCAGCAATGGGACTGCAGAACAAGATTATATTGTGCTGGGGCAGCAATGGGACTGCAGAACAAGATTATATTGAGCTGGGGGCAGCAATGGGACTGCAGAACAAGATTATATTGTGCTGGGGGCAGCAATGGGACTGCAGAACAAGATTATATTGTGCTGGGGGCAGCACTGCAGAACAAGATTATATTGAGCTGGGGCAGCGATGGGACTGCAGAACAAGATTATATTGAGCTGGGGCAGCGATGGGACTGCAGAACAAGATTATATTGAGCTGGGGGCAGCGATGGGACTGCAGAACAAGATTATATTGTGCTGGGGGCAGCAATGGGACTGCAGAACAAGATTATATTGTGCTGCAGGGCAGCAATGGGACTGCAGAACAAGATTATATTGTGCTGGGGGCAGCAATGGGACTGCAGAACAAGATTATATTGTGCTGGGGCAGCAATGGGACTGCAGAACAAGATTATATTGTGCTGGGGGCAGCAATGGGACTGCAGAACAAGATTATATTGTGCTGGGGCAGCAATGGGACTGCAGAACAAGATTATATTGAGCTGGGGCAGCGATGGGACTGCAGAACAAGATTATATTGAGCTGGGGCAGCATGGGACTGCAGAACAAGATTATATTGTGCTGGGGGCAGCAATGGGACTGCAGAACAAGATTATATTGTGCTGGGGGCAGCAATGGGACTGCAGAACAAGATTATATTGAGCTGGGGCAGCGATGGGACTGCAGAACAAGATTATATTGAGCTGGGGCAGCGATGGGACTGCAGAACAAGATTATATTGAGCTGGGGCAGCAATGGGACTGCAGAACAAGATTATATTGTGCTGGGGGCAGCAATGGGACTGCAGAACAAGATTATATTGAGCTGGGGCAGCGATGGGACTGCAGAACAAGATTATATTGAGCTGGGGCAGCGATGGGACTGCAGAACAAGATTATATTGAGCTGGGGGCAGCAATGGGACTGCAGAACAAGATTATATTGTGCTGGGGGCAGCAATGGGACTGCAGAACAAGATTATATTGAGCTGGGGGCAGCGATGGGACTGCAGAACAAGATTATATTGAGCTGGGGGCAGCAATGGGACTGCAGAACAAGATTATATTGTGCTGGGGGCAGCGATGGGACTGCAGAACAAGATTATATTGTGCTGGGGGCAGCGATGGGACTGCAGAACAAGATTATATTGTGCTGGGGCAGCAATGGGACTGCAGAACAAGATTATATTGAGCTGGGGCAGCAATGGGACTGCAGAACAAGATTATATTGAGCTGGGGGCAGCAATGGGACTGCAGAACAAGATTATATTGTGCTGGGGGCAGCAATGGGACTGCAGAACAAGATTATATTGAGCTGGGGACTGCAGAACAGCAATGGGACTGCAGAACAAGATTATATTGTGCTGGGGGCAGCAATGGGACTGCAGAACAAGATTATATTGTGCTGGGGGCAGCGATGGGACTGCAGAACAAGATTATATTGTGCTGGGGCAGCAATGGGACTGCAGAACAAGATTATATTGTGCTGGGGGCAGCGATGGGACTGCAGAACAAGATTATATTGAGCTGGGGCAGCAATGGGACTGCAGAACAAGATTATATTGAGCTGGGGCAGCAATGGGACTGCAGAACAAGATTATATTGTGCTGGGGGCAGCAATGGGACTGCAGAACAAGATTATATTGTGCTGGGGCAGCAATGGGACTGCAGAACAAGATTATATTGTGCTGGGGCAGCAATGGGACTGCAGAACAAGATTATATTGAGCTGGGGCAGCAATGGGACTGCAGAACAAGATTATATTGTGCTGGGGGCAGCAAGATGGGACTGCAGAACAAGATTATATTGAGCTGGGGGCAGCGATGGGACTGCAGAACAAGATTATATTGTGCTGGGGGCAGCAATGGGACTGCAGAACAAGATTATATTGTGCTGGGGGCAGCAATGGGACTGCAGAACAAGATTATATTGTGCTGGGGGCAGCAATGGGACTGCAGAACAAGATTATATTGTGCTGGGGGCAGCGATGGGACTGCAGAACAAGATTATATTGAGCTGGGGGCAGCGATGGGACTGCAGAACAAGATTATATTGTGCTGGGGCAGCGATGGGACTGCAGAACAAGATTATATTGTGCTGGGGCAGCGATGGGACTGCAGAACAAGATTATATTGTGCTGGGGGCAGCGATGGGACTGCAGAACAAGATTATATTGTGCTGGGGGCAGCAATGGGACTGCAGAACAAGATTATATTGTGCTGGGGCAGCAATGGGACTGCAGGGACAGAACAAGATTATATTGTGCTGGGGGCAGCAATGGGACTGCAGAACAAGATTATATTGTGCTGGGGGCAGCAATGGGACTGCAGAACAAGATTATATTGTGCTGGGGGCAGCAATGGGACTGCAGAACAAGATTATATTGTGCTGGGGCAGCAATGGGACTGCAGAACAAGATTATATTGTGCTGGGGCAGCGATGGGACTGCAGAACAAGATTATATTGTGCTGGGGCAGCGATGGGACTGCAGAACAAGATTATATTGAGCTGGGGGCAGCAATGGGACTGCAGAACAAGATTATATTGAGCTGGGGGCAGCGATGGGACTGCAGAACAAGATTATATTGTGCTGGGGGCAGCAATGGGACTGCAGAACAAGATTATATTGAGCTGGGGCAGCAATGGGACTGCAGAACAAGATTATATTGAGCTGGGGCAGCATGGGACTGCAGAACAAGATTATATTGAGCTGGGGCAGCAACAAACAAGATTATATTGTGCTGGGGCAGCAATGGGACTGCAGAACAAGATTATATTGTGCTGGGGGCAGCAATGGGACTGCAGAACAAGATTATATTGTGCTGGGGCAGCAATGGGACTGCAGAACAAGATTATATTGTGCTGGGGCAGCAATGGGACTGCAGAACAAGATTATATTGTGCTGGGGCAGCAAGATGGGACTGGGACTGCAGAACAAGATTATATTGAGCTGGGGGCAGCAATGGGACTGCAGAACAAGATTATATTGAGCTGGGGCAGCAATGGGACTGCAGAACAAGATTATATTGTGCTGGGGGGACTGCAGCAAGATGGGACTGCAGAACAAGATTATATTGGCTGGGGCAGCTGGGACTGCAGAACAAGATTATATTGAGCTGGGGCAGCGATGGGACTGCAGAACAAGATTATATTGAGCTGGGGCAGCGATGGGACTGGGATTATATTGTGCTGCAGCAATGGGACTGCAGAACAAGATTATATTGTGCTGGGGGCAGCAATGGGACTGCAGAACAAGATTATATTGAGCTGGGGGCAGCGATGGGACTGCAGAACAAGATTATATTGAGCTGGGGCAGCGATGGGACTGCAGAACAAGATTATATTGAGCTGGGGCAGCGATGGGACTGCAGAACAAGATTATATTGTGCTGGGGGCAGCAATGGGACTGCAGAACAAGATTATATTGAGCTGGGGCAGCGATGGGACTGCACAACAAGATTATATTGAGCTGGGGCAGCGATGGGACTGCACAACAAGATTATATTGAGCTGGGGCAGCGATGGGACTGCAGAACAAGATTATATTGAGCTGGGGGCAGCAATGGGACTGCAGAACAAGATTATATTGAGCTGGGGCAGCAAGATTATGGGACTGCAGAACAAGATTATATTGAGCTGGGGGCAGCGATGGGACTGCAGAACAAGATTATATTGAGCTGGGGGCAGCGATGGGACTGCAGAACAAGATTATATTGTGCTGGGGGCAGCAATGGGACTGCAGAACAAGATTATATTGAGCTGGGGGCAGCGATGGGACTGCAGAACAAGATTATATTGTGCTGGGGGACTGCAGGGGGACTGCAGAACAAGATTATATTGTGCTGGGGGCAGCGATGGGACTGCAGAACAAGATTATATTGTGCTGGGGCAGCGATGGGACTGCAGAACAAGATTATATTGTGCTGGGGGCAGCAATGGGACTGCAGAACAAGATTATATTGTGCTGGGGGCAGCAATGGGACTGCAGAACAAGATTATATTGAGCTGGGGCAGCAATGGGACTGCAGAACAAGATTATATTGAGCTGGGGGCAGCAATGGGACTGCAGAACAAGATTATATTGAGCTGGGGGCAGCAAGATGGGACTGCAGAACAAGATTATATTGTGCTGGGGGCAGCAATGGGACTGCAGAACAAGATTATATTGAGCTGGGGGCAGCAATGGGACTGCAGAACAAGATTATATTGTGCTGGGGGCAGCGATGGGACTGCAGAACAAGATTATATTGAGCTGGGGCAGCAATGGGACTGCAGAACAAGATTATATTGAGCTGGGGGCAGCAATGGGACTGCAGAACAAGATTATATTGTGCTGGGGCAGCAATGGGACTGCAGAACAAGATTATATTGTGCTGGGGGCAGCAATGGGACTGCAGAACAAGATTATATTGTGCTGGGGGCAGCAATGGGACTGCAGAACAAGATTATATTGAGCTGGGGCAGCAATGGGACTGCAGAACAAGATTATATTGTGCTGGGGCAGCGATGGGACTGCAGAACAAGATTATATTGTGCTGGGGGCAGCAATGGGACTGCAGAACAAGATTATATTGTGCTGGGGGCAGCAATGGGACTGCAGAACAAGATTATATTGTGCTGGGGGCAGCAATGGGACTGCAGAACAAGATTATATTGTGCTGGGGGCAGCAATGGGACTGCAGAACAAGATTATATTGAGCTGGGGCAGCGATGGGACTGCTTATATTGAGCTGGGGCAGCGATGGGACTGCAGAACAAGATTATATTGTGCTGGGGGCAGCGATGGGACTGCAGAACAAGATTATATTGTGCTGGGGCAGCGATGGGACTGCAGAACAAGATTATATTGTGCTGGGGCAGCGATGGGACTGCAGAACAAGATTATATTGAGCTGGGGGCAGCAATGGGACTGCAGAACAAGATTATATTGTGCTGGGGCAGCAATGGGACTGCAGAACAAGATTATATTGTGCTGGGGCAGCAATGGGACTGCAGAACAAGATTATTGATTGGGACTGCTTATATTGGGGCAGCACAAGATGGGACTGCAGAACAAGATTATATTGTGCTGGGGCAGCAATGGGACTGCAGAACAAGATTATATTGAGCTGGGGCAGCAATGGGACTGCAGAACAAGATTATATTGTGCTGGGGCAGCAATGGGACTGCAGAACAAGATTATATTGTGCTGGGGCAGCAATGGGACTGCAGAACAAGATTATATTGTGCTGGGGGCAGCAATGGGACTGCAGAACAAGATTATATTGAGCTGGGGGCAGCGATGGGACTGCAGAAGATTATATTGAGCTGGGGCAGCGATGGGACTGCAGAACAAGATTATATTGAGCTGGGGCAGCAATGGGACTGCAGAACAAGATTATATTGAGCTGGGGGCAGCGATGGGACTGCAGAACAAGATTATATTGTGCTGGGGCAGCAATGGGACTGCAGAACAAGATTATATTGAGCTGGGGGCAGCAATGGGACTGCAGAACAAGATTATATTGTGCTGGGGGCAGCGATGGGACTGCAGAACAAGATTATATTGAGCTGGGGGCAGCGATGGGACTGCAGAACAAGATTATATTGAGCTGGGGGCAGCAATGGGACTGCAGAACAAGATTATATTGTGCTGGGGCAGCAATGGGACTGCAGAACAAGATTATATTGAGCTGGGGGCAGCAATGGGACTGCAGAACAAGATTATATTGAGCTGGGGGCAGCAATGGGACTGCAGAACAAGATTATATTGAGCTGGGGGCAGCGATGGGACTGCAGAACAAGATTATATTGTGCTGGGGCAGCGATGGGACTGCAGAACAAGATTATATTGTGCTGGGGGCAGCGATGGGACTGCAGAACAAGATTATATTGAGCTGGGGCAGCATGGGACTGCAGAACAAGATTATATTGAGCTGGGGGCAGCAATGGGACTGCAGAACAAGATTATATTGTGCTGGGGGCAGCAATGGGACTGCAGAACAAGATTATATTGAGCTGGGGGGCAGCAATGGGACTGCAGAACAAGATTATATTGAGCTGGGGGCAGCGATGGGACTGCAGAACAAGATTAATTGAGCTGGGGGCAGATTATATTGAGCTGGGGGCAGCAATGGGACTGCACAACAAGATTATATTGTGCTGGGGCAGCAATGGGACTGCAGAAGATTATATTGAGCTGGGGCAGCGATGGGACTGCAGAACAAGATTATATTGTGCTGGGGCAGCAATGGGACTGCAGAACAAGATTATATTGAGCTGGGGCAGCAATGGGACTGCAGAACAAGATTATATTGAGCTGGGGGCAGCGATGGGACTGCAGAACAAGATTATATTGTGCTGGGGCAGCAATGGGACTGCAGAACAAGATTATATTGTGCTGGGGGCAGCAATGGGACTGCAGAACAAGATTATATTGTGCTGGGGCAACAATGGGACTGCACAACAAGATTATATTGTGCTGGGGCAGCAATGGGACTGCAGAACAAGATTATATTGTGCTGGGGATTATATTGTGCAGCAGCGATGGGACTGCACAACAAGATTATATTGTGCTGGGGGCAGCAATGGGACTGCAGAACAAGATTATATTGTGCTGGGGCAGCAATGGGACTGCAGAACAAGATTATATTGAGCTGGGGCAGCAATGGGACTGCAGAACAAGATTATATTGAGCTGGGGGCAGCGATGGGACTGCAGAACAAGATTATATTGTGCTGGGGGCAGCAATGGGACTGCAGAACAAGATTATATTGTGCTGGGGGCAGCAATGGGACTGCAGTACAAGATTATATTGTGCTGGGGCAGCAATGGGACTGCAGAACAAGATTATATTGTGCTGGGGGCAGCAATGGGACATGCCATTCCACCCTTACCCACATGCCATTTCACCCTTACCCACATGCCATCCCACCATGTCACACATTCCATCCTATTCTGCTCCCATGTCATCCCACCCTCATCTCACACCAAAACAGGGTGAGATGGATAGAAAATATATAATACTTACAGCTCCTATTTTCCCCAGCATGTCAAAATGATGGGTGTACAAACACTCTATGAAGCCTGGTCATGATCTTTTTGCAGGTGGCAAAGAAATTTTTAGGAAAGCTGACATCTGTGATGAGGAATGAAACAAGAAGAATTTGTCATCATTCTGATCATTAATTTTACTGTCAAACTTGGCAAATATATCAACATTTTGATGGCATTTCTACTTAAAAATGTCAAATAAGGTTGATATTTAAATTGATTTTAAACTGATAAACAATATTTAATATCAATATTTTAAATATTGATATCTTATGCATCACTACTTCAATATATATATATATATATATATATATATATATATATATATATTTATATATATATATATTATAATATATATATATATATATATATGTATATATATATATATATATATAAAGTTTATTTATATACTAATATATATTATATATATTAAATCAATATTTCAAAATTAAATCAATATTTCAAAAGAAATATTCTCTAATTTCAAGCAAATATGGTCGATATTGAACTTGATTACATATCAATATTCCAATACTTAATATCAACATTTCAATATTTGATAAATTGGTAAATAAATATCTGATATAATGACATTTAGGAATAACAATATTGGATATATTTACATATTGTATATCAATTATATGATACTGTATATTGGTATTTTGGTATACCAATAATAGATGTATTGATGTGTATATCTGTAACCTAGATAGATGTATCAATATTTCAATGTTGATTAATCATTATGTCCTTGGGTCAATCTCTTGATATCTCATTGCATCAATATTTTGATGTATGTTAAAAATACACCAAGGGATGAAGGTAGCTCAGTCACTTGAGCATACAACTGAGATGCTGGAGGTCCCAGGTTTAAGTCCAACAACGATTTAACCAGTCATTTTTCCACAGATGTGCAGAACTATACGCTGACCTCAAACGCAGAGGTTTAATAGTCTTCTGCATCACACCTCGCCCACCCGACCATTGGGAAAAGTGGCCAATGGTTGGGTGGCATGCACTCACCATCCTTTGGAGGGGATGTAAAGCTGTCGGTCCAGATGGTAGGAGTTTCACCCCCAGCCTGGTTCTCTGAACAATTCACAAAAAGAACAGGGTGTTAAACCTGGTGTTCATCCACTTTCCATCCTGGAAAAATCCTTGGGTCCACACTGAAATAAGTCAATGGTGACTTATCTGTGCTTTCCATGACATGTTTCTAAGTTTTGCGCCAAATATTAACACTGAATCTTGAATCTATATTTTAGATTTTTATTAGAGTATTTACATCAGAATACCCATGGAGTTTTACATCAGAATAACCAATACCCATCAGAATCCCTTGGAGGGATTTAACATCAGAATACCCATGGCCGTTTTGTTAACCAATTGTGGTGCACTGTTTAGAGATCCCTTGGGGATTTAACACGAGATGACAGATTGGAAAGTCAAGCACTGGTTGGAGATCCCTTGGGGATTGAACACGGGATGACAGATTGGAAAGCCAGTTTTATGGCACTGCCATGCAGGGTTTGCATTAGCAGCGAGATCCCAGGAATTGTGCAATCAAATCTCACAAAATTAGAAGCAATGTGGGATGGTCGTGCACAGCTAGCAGGAGCTGCTGGCTATTAAGACAAGTGTTCTAATCCATGCTAAGCATTCAGTGATAACATTAGACCTCGAGTTAACGATATGAATTTCAGAAATTAGGCATGAAATATTTTAGCAATTTACGGACTTTTACCTTTAAGTACAAAAAAAAAGTAAACGGTTATTTTTATCAGTAAAATCATTCTTATAACTTGTAAAGTTATAAACAGATCCCTTATGTAGTTAAATGTACACTACAAAACATGACCGAGGCCTCGATGTTGGTGGTCAAATTTATAACTAGTCTCCAACTACAGTCGTTTTCTGTAACTACGATACCTAGCGCTGTATACAATCAATATATTAGTGATGAAAAGAAATGTATAAAGCGACTGTACATTTGGTGAATTTTATGAATGAACATCTTGCAGAGGCCAGAGGTTACGATTGTTGGCAAACATTCAGGTCTTATCATTTATTTTTAATTTAATGATTTATGAAATTTCTAACATGCCTCCAAAAAGAAAACGCATGAGAGAAATCCCTCCCAAATTCTGAAATCCCTACAAAACAATTGTTGAATGAAGGAATTTTCCTGCCGAAATCAAAAGCTAGTGCAAACCCTGTTTCTCAACAGTAGAAGACTACAAAAGAAGTCATTAGCCAAACTTGGCGACGCTTTATTAAGTGTGGCGAGTGCCACAGTATATTATACTATTTCTACTCCCCACAATTATTTTTTGCTCGCCTATGGGGAGCAGGCAAGTGGTTTTTGCAACCCTGATTAGAATACGTTTGCTAGATAGGAGTCTTAGCACCATTTGACAATAAACAAATATTTGTTTATTTGTTTGGGTTTAACGGCACTTTCACAGTTAATGCCATATGTGTCCAAAAGAGGTTATTTATGAACGGTTAATTGTTTGATGCTTGGTCTAAGTGCAAAGAGATGTGTCAAAGTCTTGTGGTAGTGCCTATGAGGTTACAGTAAAAGATGGCGCTAAAGTTAGACACAGAGAAAGGTCAAGGAGTAGTATACAGGCCAGCTAGTGGTCCCCAGACAGAAGGTTAAAGGTTGGGCTGGACTAGCGGTACAGCCTGGCTTCAAAAGACAACTAGAACGGTGAATACCGTCATGGTCCGCATGCCCGTGCAAATTGACACCCATATCACACTAAGTCCCACATGACATCCCATGTCCCACATGACATCCCATTTTATCCCCTGTCCCACGTGGAATTCCACCATATGTCCCACTTGGAATTCCATCCTATGACCCACATGGCATCCCACCCTATGTCCTACATGGATCCCATCCCACGTCCCAAATGACATCCTACCCCATGTCCCACATAACATCCCATCCCATACTTTGTCCCACATGACATTCCACCATATCTCCCACATGGTATTTCACCATACAGTATGTCTCACATGGCATTCCACCATATGTCCCACATGGTATTCCACCATATGTCTTACATGGTATCCCACCCTATGACCCACATGGCATCCCACCCTATGTCCCACATGGATCCCATCCTACGTGTCCCACATTAATCCAACCATATATACCACATGACATCCCTCCCTATGTCCCACATGACATCCCTCCCTGTGTCCCACATTGCAATTCTCCCTATATCCCCAATGGCATCCCACCTTATTTCCTGCATCAGTTCCCACCTAATGCCCACATAACATCCCACCTTATGTCCCACCATATGTTCCACATGGTATCCCTCCCAATGTCCCAATGACATCCTACTTTATGTCCCACATGACATCACATCCCATGGCGTCCTACCCTATATCCCACATAGCCTCCTACCTTATGTCACACATGGCATCTTAACCAATGTCACACTCTGTGTTACTCGTGGCATCCCACCCCATGTCCCACATGACATCCCATACCATTCCCATGTCTCCATCCCATCCCATGGCATTCCATCCTATGTCCCGCATGGCATTCCACCATATATCCTACATGGCATTCCACCATGTTCCATGTGGCAATCCACCCGATGTCCCACATGGCATCCCACCCCATGTCCCACATGACATAACATAGG
This sequence comes from Chiridota heheva, assembly GCA_020152595.1. Classification (NCBI taxonomy): domain Eukaryota; kingdom Metazoa; phylum Echinodermata; class Holothuroidea; order Apodida; family Chiridotidae; genus Chiridota; species Chiridota heheva. The sequence continues at coordinate 85,243 of JAIGNY010000189.1, read as the reverse complement.
CTCCATAAGAAGTCTCATCCTAGCTATCACAGTCCCTAATTGAGCATACTATGTATGAAAGTGTTAGTTCATATAATAACTTAAATGCAAATGACTTGTTGAATAAAAAAATAGAAAGTCAAATAATTATGCCTGATATAGCCCTTGGTGTATAACACATGGTATATATTCTATCATATGTCCCACATGGCCTCCATCTATGTCCCACATGGCAGCTCTCCCTATGTCCATGTGCAGTCACATCCTATCACACTTCCTGACTGAACATACTAAATAAAAAAAGTCTGGTCAGTTCATATGTTGTAGCAACTTTATGCTAATGACCACAATAATAAAGGCGGAGTTTAATAATCATGCTTGATACAATGGCTGGTGCCCAAATATTTTAAAGAATTTCAAGGATTTGAAATCTCCAGTGCTACGAGAGAGATGCTTAAGGATCTCTGATGAATATCGGAAAATTATATCATTTTACAGTTATCTTCTAAGGAAATATCAAATGTTTTGTAGACTTTTTAAGGAAACTAGTTTTCAATCTGTCTTAAGTGTCTCTGAAAAACTTTAAGATTTTGTTAGAAAATTCTAACCTTCCATTAGGATATCTGAAGAAACTTTGCTTTTTTTCCGAAAAACTCTGAAGAAACTTTAACATTTTCTGAGAAATTCTATTTTTTTAAAAAATTTTTGACATTTCTCAGGAAAAACGGCCAGCTGGATAGACAGCCAGACGGACAAAATCGCCATTACATAGGTTCCCACCATGCTTTGCATGCTCACAAAACATAAAAGCTTTGAGTCTTACCGACATCTACAGGAAATATGTTCTCATTGTTGATAATTTTTTCCACCCAGTCCATTAATTTTGAGATGTACTCATTGGCTGGTAGCGACGTTGGTTTTTATATTTCATCCCATCAGCCCACATGTATTCATACCTACAAGAAATGATGAGAATGTAATATAAACACTTAAGAATAATTCTGATGAATATGTATTATCCATAAGAAGACCATTGAGTTTGAGATGTACTGATTGGCTGGTAGCGACATTGGTTTTTATATTTCATCCCATGGGCCCACAGGTATTCATACCTACAAGAATGAAGTAGAACTTGATATCACCACCTATGTAATGAATATGCATATATTATTCATGACTATGCATTATCTAGGAGAAGACCATTAAGTTTGGGATATACTGATTGGCCGGCAGTGACGTTTTCTTTTCTTTTTATATTTCATCCCATCGGCTCACAGGTATGCATACTGTACCTATCAGAAAGAATTATAACTTTATATCACCATTTTTCATCAATCAATAAATATTAATTAATTATTCATGACTATGCATTATTCAGGGAGAGGCATTGAGTTTGGAATGCACTGATTGGCTAGTAGGGATGTTGGTTTGTTAACCTACTACCCATCAAGAAAGAAAATACAAGTTCTTTCAACATAGACTTCAAAATAAAGAACCCATATTAAATGCAGCCCCCCTCCCATAGCCAGGAGGGGGAAAGGGGGAGGGGTGGCATCGAGCGAACAAAACCCCTTTTTTGAGAAAGTGCCATTTTTAAATCTAAAAATATAATAAGCACCCATAATTTGAAGATTTTTTGCCTTTTTATATCAAAATCAAACCCCATTTCAAATTCCCCCATTAAATTTTTTGATAGAAAAAGTGCCCTTTTGCAAACTAACACAATAATAAGGACCCAGAATTTTAAGATCTTTAGCACTTTCAAATTCCTACCTATGGGCCTGATAAGCAAGAAAGTTGTTGAACTTATTTGTTATAAGAACAGAATAAAGGCTCAATTGCAAATACATTTTTTCAATTCCATTGCCATTTTACAATGATACGATTTGGATTTCATAACTATCGTGTTTCGGCACTAGAAAAACAAATACAATTTTACTCCAGATAGTGTCCTAATTATACTTCACGTTAAACTTTAATCCACTAAGCAGTCTTTCAGTTCTATCAGGGAGTTCTATTCTGGTTCTATGCATTAACAAAGAATGTAATTTTTTAACAAAGAATGTAATGTTTTGACGCATTCTAGCACATCAAGTCCATGATGTTCACGTTTCTTGTACAATGCAACATTTAAAACAGCCTACTTCCGCATCTACAATTGGGTTCTTTGTTTCAGCTCACTGGCAAGAAATAATCTTTTTATCTGGCACGTTTTGCTTACCTCTTTCTATAATAATCGTGCCCAACAAATAATTGGACTTTGAATGAACTTTTTTGTTTGTTTGTTTGATGAGGTCTTAATGGCACCACGACAACGAGGGTCAAATTGTGCCTGAGAGGTCAGATCATTTCAGAGGTAGGAAGGAAAGAAACCAGGGGGAGAGAGAGAGAAATTCAAGAACAAAAGCCAGAAAGCTGTGATCGAGAGAGGAGGTGCAAGGGGTAAAACAAAAAAAAGTAGAGAGGGAGAAGAGAATTAAATATGGTTGTAGAGGGATGCATGATGAAGGAAGGAGATTATTTTATCCGGAGGATTTTTCTGGAAGAACTCAGCAATTGAGTTGTGGGGAGCGAGGAAGCTCTGGGAAGGTTGTACAGGGGACAAGCAAGGAGAACGTGTTGGATTGTGAGGATGCAGTGGCAATTGTAACAGAGGGGTTGGGGGGAACCAATAAGGAGGTGGGAGTGAGTGAGGTGGGTGTGACCAATTCTAAGACGGGTAATATGAACGTTGTCAATACGAGAGGTTGTTGATGGTGGCTTTGATCGGGATTGTGGGCTGGATGACATGGAGTTTGTTATCAATTTGGGAGTTCCATGAGGTTTGCCAGCGGTCACGAACAAGGGAAGCGATAAGCAATTTGATGTCAGAGAGGGTTTTGGGAAAAGGGGAAGGGAGGAGATTGAGGGCAAGCTTAGCGGCTGCATCAGCCCTGTCGTTGCCAGGGATGCCAACATGGCTGGGGATCCAGAAGAAAAGAACACTTTTCCTGCAGAGGGTGGGAGAAAAGAGTTTCCGGAGGAGGAGGTGGCAGGTGAGGTTATCCCATTTAAGATTGAGTAATGAAGTGAGAACAGCCTTTGAGTCGGAGAAAATGGCAAAGTGACTAAGAGGAGAGTACTCAATAAAGTTGAGGGCGAGGAGAATGGCCTTAGCCTCGGCTGAAAAGATGGATGAGTAGTCAGGAAGTCTGCTACTGAGGGTGATGTCTTGGATGATGGCAGCAGCAGCTGTCTTGTTGCCTTCCTTGGAGCCATCAGTATAGATGGAGGTGTAATTTGAGAGTTGGTCTTTGATTTGGTTGTGGAGATTGATGAAGAGGTTAGGGTGAGTTTGAGTTTTGTGATAAGTGGAGAGGTCTAGGTGGACAGAAGGGAGGGGGTGGCCCAAGGAGGAAAAGTGGGCCAGGAGTAGGTGCCGAGAGTGGCGGGGTTGATGCCGAGATGGAAGAGGTCTGATTTAATGCGTAAACTGAAGGGAGGGAATAGGGTTTTAGTCCTATCAAAGAGGGAGGAGAAATTGGGGTACCTAATGAGGTTGTAAACAGGGTTCTGGGTGTTGTGACTCTAAAAGCATAGGAGAGGCTAAGCTTTTTACATCTAAGTAGAAAGGGGGGTTCGTTGGCTTCAACATGAAGGCTGGTGATTGCAAGGTCCTGTAGGCTCCTAGACAAAGTCTGAGGGCTTCATTTTGGATGATGTTGATGTATGAGTTGTGAGCGACACAGTAGACAATATTGCCGTAGTCAAGCTTGGCACGAATGGTGAGCCTGAAAATTTTGAGGAGAGCATTGCGGTTCGCTCCCCAAGTGGTGTTGGAGAGCAGTCGGAGGAGGTTGAGGGAGCTGTTGCATTTTAGTTTCAGGTTGGTGATGTGTTGCTTGTAGGTGAGCTTGGGGTCTAGAGTTAGACCAAGGAACTCTGTGTGTTCAACTTTAGGGATGCGATTCCCATTGAGCACAAAGTTCGGGTTGGGGTGGAGGTTGTTGAAATGGCAAAATTTTGTGCATGCAGACTGTCTTGTCTTTGGAGAATTTAAAACCGTTATTGTTGCTCCAGACTTGCAGCTGATTGAGGCTGGTTTGGAGCCTATTTTCAACAATAGGAAAGCTAGGGGAGGAGTAGAAAATGGTGAAGTCATCCACGTAGAGGGTACGTTTGATGCTGGGGCCAAGGCTATTCGCGATGTCATTAATGCTCAGGTTGAAAAGAGTGGGAGAGAGGATGCTGCCTTGGGGGACGCCCTCTTCTTGGGGTGCGGTTGGAGAGGGTGTGGCCAATCTGAACTTGGAACTGCCTGGTGAGAGGAAGTTTTGAATAAAGATGGGGAGGTGGCCTCTGAGGCCGATGGTGTGAAGTTTTTTAGGTAATGCCATATTTCCAAGTAGTGTCGAAAGCTTCTCGAGGTCAAAAAATATGGCAATGAGGTGTTCCTTTTTGCAAAGGATTCCCGGATAGCGGTGTCGGCGTAATTAACTGGTCTAGGGTATTGCGACGTTTTGAAGCCGCTTTGGTGAGGGGAGAGGATTCTGTTGGTCTCGAGGAACCAGTTTAGTCTCTGATTAATGATCTTTTCCATAATTTTACAGAGACAGCAAGTAAGGGCGATGGGTCGGTAGCTGGAGGGTCGGTACCGTCCTTCCCGGTTTAAGTACGGGGATGACAATAGCTGTCCTCCAGATAGGGGGAAAGGAGTGTGATGACCAAATGTGGTTGAAGATGGTGAGTAGGGTAGTGGTGGCCTTGATGGGGAGGTGTTTCAGGAACTGATAGGGGATGTTATCTGGGCCCTTGGAGGTGCAGCCAGCGTTGTTGATGGCTTGGTTTAATTCAGAAAGGGTGAGAGGGGTGTTGTAGCTTTCGGAGTTGTCGGAGGGAAAAGTGATTCTCCGGGCTTCATCGCAAGCTTTTTGGGTTTTAAAACCATTGGAGTAGTTGGTCGAGGACGAGATGTTGTCGAAAGAGGCGGCGAGGTGGTCAACGAGGTCCTTTTTTGCGGTGAGAAGGTCTCCATTCCAAGAGAGATGGGAGATGGGAGATTTGCCTACTCTGCCATGGAAGCTGTTAACCATTCTCCAAATCTTTTTAGTGGGGGTGTTGGTGGTGAGAGAAGAGATAAAGTTGTTCCAAGTGTTGGTTTTACTGTCCTTGATAGTGCGTCTGGCCTTGCACGGCTGATCGAAAGAGGTTAAGGTTATGGGTGGTCGGGTTAGTTTTGAAGTTCCTGAGGGCTCTTTTCCTGTTCTTGATGGCGGTTTTGCAGTCATCCGAGAACCAGGGGTTGGGGGGATGATTTGGGGGTTTGGAGGTTTTGGGAATTGAGCAGGTGGCGATGTTGATAAGGATATTACTGAAGTTAGACATGGGATCCTCATTCTCAAGAAGATGGGGGAGAGTGTGAGTCACAGAGGGTTTCAAAAAGGGGCCAGTCAGCCTTCTCGAGGTTCCAATTGGGGGTGTGCTCAGTGGGGATTTGAAGATTGGAGTGTATAAGAAGAGGGTAATGATCACTACCACAGAGGTCAGCAGTGACTCTCCATCTAAAATCAGGGAGGAGGTTAGGGAACAGATAGACAGGTCAATACAGGTGAGAGAGCCTGTGGCAGGATGAAGGTAGGTCGGGGAGTTAGTGTTCAGTAAGGACAGGCTGTGCTGACGTTTTGATGAGCTTGCCTCTAGGGGTGGTGGTATTAGAGCCCCACAGAGGGTTGTGAGCGTTGAAGTCACCAAGAAGGATGAAGGGGGTGGGAAGCTGAGAGATGAGGTTGTTATAAGGCTGGTTGGTTGAATGTTGGTGTTGGGAGGGAGATAGATATTGCAGAGAGTGAAAGTTTTGTGGAGGGAAATAGAAATACAGATGGCCTGAAGGTCGGTGTGCACACGAACAGGGCTGTGTGGGATATCGTGTCTAACGAGAATGGAGACGCCACCACAGGCCCTGTCAGCATCCACTTGATGTTTGTGATAGCAAGCAAAGTTGTTGAGGGAGTAATGGTCGGTGGTTTTCAAGAAAGTTTCTTGTAAGCAGAAGACGACCGGGTTGAAGGTGGAGGCCAGAAGGTCAATTTCTTCAGAATTGGCCTTAAGGCTCCTAATGTTCCATTGTATGATGTTGTGGGTGTTATTGTAATTGTTTGTGGTATATGCCATAAGGAGGCGGGGGGTTATCTGGAGGAAGATCTGTTGGGTCTGAGTTGGCTAGTTTTTTCTTTGGATCTGTTTCTTTGGGAGCGATTGTTTTTGAAAATTGGACGAGAAGTATGATCGGTGAGTTCGAATGTCAACAATCCATACTCTCTTCAGTGTGGGTTTGGGTGGTGGGTTGTTTGTTGATTGGTTGTTTGTTGATTGGTTGTTTTTGATTGGTTGGTTGTTTATTGGTTGATTTGTTGGTTTGTTGATTGTTTGCTTGGCTGGTTTTAGCTTGATGTATGAATGTATTAGTGGTGTTGGTGTAAGGGGCGGTGGGGGCTTTAGAGTAGGAAGGGAGGTTGAGGAGAGAAGTGGTGGTGGAGGTGGTGTGGTATTGGGTGTGATTGGGTTGTTGGAAATGGTGATGGGCTTAGGACTAGGTAAGAAGAGCCAGGTGAGGTCAGTTTGGGCATGGGAGTTAGTTTTTGTTGTGTTAGTTGTGTTTAGGGGGGCGGATTTGGAGTTAGAGGAGACTACGTTTGAGTAGGAAGGCTTGGTGTTAAGAGAAGCGAGGAATTGCTTCCTGGCCTCTGGGTAGGTTATGTTGGGGTTAAGGGTTTTAAGTTTGGTTATTTGTTTTCCTGAAGCCAGGTGGGGCAGTCTTTTGAGAAGGAGGGATGGTTGGCTGGGTGTTTACCGTCACAATTTGTGCAGAGTGGGGTTGGTGCAGGAGGTGTTGTCATGGTCCGGGCTCCATGAGTTACCACAGCGCGCTTGGCTGTGGCAGGAGTTTTTTCCGTGGTCATACCTCTGACAATTATAGCAACGTGAGGGTTAGGGATGTAAGGGGCGACCTGGATTCTCAGGTAGCCGGCAGTGATGTGAGAGGGGAGAGTTGGTGTTGCGAAGGTAAGAAATATGGTGTTGGTGGGAGTTTCGGCTCCGTCTCTTTTAGAACGAAGACGACGGGCTTCAGTTACATGTTGGCTTGCTAGTTCCTCTTGGAGGTCATCATCGGTCATGTACTCAAGATCGCGGTGCGTATGACGCCTTTGCTGGAGTTTAGGGAACGATGGGGGTGACTGTGATGTCGATACCAGAGTTGGATAGGGTTTGGGTGGAAAGGAGGGTGGTGGCTTGTGTGTCCTGGTGCAGTGCACCAGGAGATCACCGGATCTAAGGGTAGAGACTTTGGGAGGGTACCGACAAGGCCATAGAGGGCTTTATGGATGAGGAAAGGAGAAACTTTTGAAGCTCTCTTGCTTGTTGGTGGCATGGATAATAAGGATTTTTGGGATTGGGGTTGTAGAATGGTCAATGATGGTAGCAGGTGGGTCACGGGGAGGAGGGGGGGTCAAGGTCAAGGTCACTGCATAGGCGCCGTCATTATGAAAGAAAAACCAAGGGCCGAGAGACCGAGGCAGCTAGAAAACAAATCGCGGAGCCACTATATGGGGACCGCTGTACTATAACGAAGGGCGTGAAAAGTCGGGTCAGAACGAGGGAAAATATAATAGAAAAAAAAGAAAAGAAACGATCTCACCGAGAATAAAAACCCATCCACCGAGAAAAATCCGAAAATGATGTTAGAAAACAAAATGGTGCAAATTGGAGAGAAAACGGAGCGAAATAGTATAGTATAAGAGATGAGCAGTTGTCACGTCACTCTCAGGTACAAGAGCTAGTATATTTTTAACGTTTTTACTACCTCCCGATTCCTACCTTGAAAAAACAATCACACATTATTAAGTTTTAAATTTTTTGAAAATATTAAAATCATTAGTTTGATTTATGAACCTTTGTAATTATTCTAAGAGTTTCAAGTGAGAGCACCAAAGATGGCGGATTTTCAGCATGTTTTCAGCAATACTAGTCCTGCCGTGTACTGAGGGCCACAACAGAAAACTGTATTCCCTTATGAATCTAACATACATTGACCATTTCCAGGTGAACTTCCTCCATGTGTTGAACCAATTCTGTTCCCAGATGAAATGTTGTACATTTATATTGTGTAGATCAAATCTAATAAACTTTAGTAGGCTTTTAAAGCAAACACACTTGTTGAAGTGTATAGTGCAGTGGTGTGGGGTGTCTTAAGTTACCCCACAATGCACAATGATAATCTTTTTACCTATTGGAAAATGGAGGAACCCAAAAAAATGAATTCATAAGAGCACTACTACTTATCAGAAACTTATCATTAAAGATACAAACTATGTGAATAGCCTCCACATGACTTACTTGTGAATGCATGCATTACCTCAAGTTTTCCCTGTATCTTTTTGCATAGGTCAAAACATCAAAGGCCACAAAAAGAACAAAAATATCTGTTTTCAAGGGTCAAATAATTTAACTGGCTGCAAAAGGCTTTAACTTACCATTTTAACCTTATAGAGAAGAAGACATTGTTTCACTCTAATTAATAAATAATTATACAAGAACACTTTCTTAGAAAAAGATATGTTTCAAGTAATCCAGCTGGTTCAAGTATCCTCACTTTACAGAATGTCAGAATCATTCACTGCTCTGAAAATTGTCATGCCCCAGACTTCCAATTTTCTCATAATCAATTTCACGAATCTGTAAAAAAGAACACCGAAAGACATGAAATAGCACATTAAAGATTTCACATCTGTTTTGAAATGATACATCTTGAGTATGATAATACAGTACCTCGATGTAGGTGGTGAAATGTTTCATCAGTCTCCAACTGCAGTCATTTTCTGTGACTACAATATGCAGCACTGTATACAATATATTAGTGATGAAAAGAAATTTACAAAGCGACTATAATTTGGCGCATTTTTATTAATGAACATCTTGCACAGGCCAGAAAGTTACGTTTGTTGACATTGTGTTTGTAAACTTTGGTATTATCTCATGCAACTTAACCCTTACGCTACCAGCACTTCCAAAAACGCGCATGGGAGGTGGAGTCAAAGATGGGGCACCCAAAACAGCAATATTATCGCCGCATGGTAGAGTAAGGTTTAAGCACAGGCTGATTATTGAAGGGTCTTCTGTCTTCCGAGCAGCATAGTTGGGCTAGTTCCGCTTCAGTGACCTGGTATTGTTTGAAATAAAGCATAGTGTTGTTACAAATAAACAAAGGACATTCAGGTGTTATTATTTGTTTTTAAATTAATGACTTAAGAACGTTCTAACATGCTTCCAAAAGAAAACAAGAGTGAAATTCCCTACCAAAATTCTGAAATTTCCCTACCAAAAATGTTTCAAAGGGGAATTTCCCTCCCCAAAAAAATCCCCCAAATCCCAAGTCTTGTAATTCCATTTACTTGCTGAAATTCACTTTTTGAAACTGATGAGATCATCTCCTAGATGTTCATTATGGCTGTTATCATCACTTGCTACATTTATAGTGCACTCCCTTTTACATATGACTAATCAGTGGATTGTTTTAAACAAACAACTACAGGGAGAAATCCTATGTGGTTCCAATGCTAGCTTTGAGTTAGGAGCAGTTTTTTTTTTATCGTATATCTTTAATGTTGTGTTTATTAAATGTGTAGTTTATTCATCATACTAAAACATGTAATTTGTGTATATTTTGTTGTTTAAGTGTTAAGGTTTTTGCCTTAAGCTATTAAAGGCACAATCACAACAACCAATGAAAAATTATATTTGGCTCTGCCTGACATGAATAATGATGAAGTCAACAACTCAACATTCTATGGGTTCATGTATCATCTTTGCTTTTATCAACAGCATCATACCAAGCTTGATTTAAATCTGACATGGGTTTGTGGAAATATGTGCATAAACAGAAATTCACAGTTAGTCCCGCCTTCTCATTTTTTTATTTTTCAGCACCAAAAACAATAGGGATCACAGACCACAACACACCCATATAACAAGTATGGCATAACAGACCACAACACACCCATATAACAAGTATGGCATAAGAAGTCACCACTTCATTGTCAAAAAAACAAAACAAATTATAATATCAATGGTTTGAATGCCTTATTTTGTTTCTGACTCGTCTCTACCCTTGCTATTGTGGAATTACATGTAGGTGATATGTTTGCCTTTATCTGTTCAAGTTTTGCATTTTCAGTAAGTGCCTTATATCACTGTGTGGTGTTTGTTGAAGAGCCTTTTGCACAACACTTTGTTTTTCTGCGCTGTTTTGCGCTATGCCTAATTCTGCTTGATTAGGACCTTGTTACCAGTTACCAGGAGGTCGCAGCTACCAAAGGTAGATGTACAGTCATCCGTTTCTAGTAGAGGAGATCATCTACATGTCCCACACACTCCTTAAGGTTGAGACCCATCCAATTTTTGATATCAGTCAGCCAGGTCTTCCGTGGTCTGCCTTGAGCGCGTCTACCATTCACCCTCCCTGTAATGAGTAGCTTTGTAGTTTGTCTTCCCTTACAGCATGTCCAAAACACTTGAGTTTCCTTTGGGCTATCAGGTCATTGAGGTTTAAGTATTTTCCATTTACTTTGATTAAAACATTTTGTGTTGTGTATAAGACTTTAAGCATTTTCCCTATGAAGCCACATTTTAAAAGCATCAATGTTCTTCATGATATGTTGGTTTAAAATCCAGGTTTCACTACAATATAGGAAAGTTGACAAAATATAGCATCTAGTGAGCTGCTTTCTATTTGATAGTTTTACTGATTTAGAAGATAAAATGTCTTTCATGTTGATTAATCTTTGCCTGGCTATTTTGATTCTTTTTGTTATCTCTGTGTCTGTTGTTCCATTCTCCATAATTGATTGACCTGAGTATTTAAACGTCTTAACCTGTTCTAAGCACATCACCTCAACCACAATGTTAACCTTGGGTTTTACCACTGCTCTACTGACCACCATTGCTTTTGTCTTTTTCACATTCATCGGGACCCTTCCAGAGTAACCTGGGGGCAGCCGCAGTCGGTAACGGAATTACAGACTGCGGAACCGCCCCCAGGTTGCAACCCTGGCCGCTCCATGTTCATAACCCTTTCCATCTTTGAATGTTTAAACATTGTTACAGGTCTCCAATCTGCACACTGTGATATAATTTGCTTGTTGCTACAGTGATTACGGGAGAAAATTATACAGATGACCTTCTTTTATAATGGAATGATATTTCTTAACGAAGTCAAAAGAAAGAAAAAAAAATATTGTTAGAGATGTCCCCTTACAGAAAACCAGATATATATCCCAGATACAATCTAGACTTAATATGAATCCCAGATTTGGTCAGATTAAGAATTAGAAAGGGATGATATAACTTGCTATAAATTTGATGTGACTTAATATAAGCCAGATCTACATTGCTTGTAAAGGGACCTCTCCACCAACCTTTTGTTCTGGAAGCAATAAAGTTGTTCATCAGTCTGGTCACAGTACCTCAGTCTGGTCACAGTACCTCAGTCTGGTCACAGTACCTCAGTCTGATCACAGTACCTCAGTCTGGTCACAGTACCTCAGTCTCCTCGTCAGTCATCAATCTGCTCATTGGCCATCAGACTGCTGATTGAACTGCATCCTACAGTGATGAAATAGAACAAATTGAGGAAATGACAATTAAAGCGGGGTAAAATTTTCATCTTTCCACCATTTAGTGACTTACTGTAAGCTGCCAGCCATTCCCACACTGTCGCCCATTCCCATGCTGCTGGCACAGCATTTTGATGTGGTGGGTCATTTCGGTGTTGCCGGCATGGTATTTCAATGCCACTGGCATCTGTGACTAGATTACGAACACATTCCGGACAAATTTTACAAGACATTACAGTTCTCAATAGCACTTTCAAATTGATCTAGGTTTAAAATTCCACTTAGGGTTAGTAGCAATAAAACTTTGGCATACAGTTTCGGATTAGGTTTTACACACTGAGATACACCTGGTTTTGGCGAAAATACAATGTTTTTTTTGCCGCCATCAAGGTTTCAGCATGATTGTACAGCTTCCAGACCTGACGATATTGGGGGTACATTTGGCGGACAGCTCTGACAATAAAATTAATTTTAGACGTTGGTACCAATGATACCATTAACCACTCAATTTTTGGATGTAACCAGAGGAGGTGTTGGAAGCAGGGGGAGGGGCAGTAGCCTCCTGAGAAGATTTCACCTTCCCGGCTGATTTTTGTTCTTCCCAGCCCAGTTGCGAGGTAAAAGTGGGTAATCATTAACATCAAATTGAAAATTTAGGTAAAACAAAAGGAAAAATAGGTCAATTTAAAGAGAGAAAAAAGATTGAATTCTATAAATATTTTGTAAAATCAAAGAATTTTTTTTAGCAACATTTCGCACAAATTAATGATTTTTCCCAAAAATGAAGGAAATTAAAGAAAATTGAATAAACTTCCCCGAAAATTGTAAGAAATTTCCAGATAATTATAATTAAATCATCTGATTTGTGTGCCTCCATTATCACTCAATACCTTTAATCAAACTTCTTTTATTTCTTTTTGTGACAAACCTTGGGGGACACGTACTACCCTTGAATACGTCCTTGCAGCTTAGCAAAATTAAATATTTGAATTTGAGCATTATTTGTTTTCCCCTTCCACATCACACACTCCATAACACCCACCCATTCACCCCTCTAACCCCCACCCAACCAGGTTTGAACATGATTGTACAGCTTAGCCAATCAAATGTTTCAATTTTTGAGCATCGTTTTCATCCTCACTGACTCCCTCCTAATGTTGCATGGTATACCCCTACTAAGAAAAGTACCGGTACTTTACGATGTCGGTACAGTACGATACCACCAAATGAAAAATACCGAAGTACCGCCGAGTAACCGTCAGTTATAAAGGATACTTTAAATCACTTAAAAATCAGAAAAATATTATTTTTTAGAAATATATATGTATTTGTACATGGTACATCACCTAAAAATTTCATTAAAAAAAAAAGAGCATAATATTAATGGGAAGACATGATTGCAAAACTTGCAAAGTTCGTAAAATTCCTGCAATTCCTTGAACTTTCACTAGCAGCTGGCCTAGTTATGGTACACTACTAGTTTCGCGAATATGCAATATACATGTAGTACAATAACGTTAGTACAGAGCGGGAAAGTACCAATTATAACTTTTGTGCAAACTTTCTAGTCCCAATTGTCATGAAATATGCCTGTATTTTTAGTTTTATTGTAACAAGAAAATTTCATAAAAATATATTTGAATTCTTTTGAAAAGACATGTATGCATTCACTTTCGTCTGAGAATTGCTTCAATCAATAAATAAACGTTGCAAATTCACATCAGTGTTGAACATTTTGAGTGTGAATTTTTCATTTCGACACAAAGGGCAGGTTAAAAGAAAGAAAATCCCCTTCCCCCATCATGTCACATTTACCTTAAAAATAATAATCTGCAAGTCACATAATGAAAATTCTCCTCACAATCAGCAACTATTTATTTCCAAACAAAACTTGAACAAAGAACTGTAATATGTCAAGATCGTTCCAATCGGAAAAAGAGCCAAATCATTTCAAAAAAAGCCAAATTAAGCTACAGTATCAAAGCCAAACTGTAATCAACTTGAATTCCAATATACCAACTAATATGCCAACTAATATACCAACCCTGGCTCATAGGCCAGTATTGCACAATGTTACGGAAAAATAAAATGTGCTCCAGACCCCATTTTTAAGCTCTTTTAAACTTTCATTTTGGCCCTTTGGTGGCTTAGAATTTCAAATCTGGGAGTTGCTTTGCCATTTGGATGTGGAATTTCAGTAATCCATCCAATTTATTGATGGTTTTAACCTCATTTAGGGTGAGGTTTTAAAAGAGTCCCAAGTTAGTTGTTGTGAACAGAATCACAGAGGTTTTCGGCCCATTGGGATTTCAATATTGATGAGTATTGTACTTAATATTAGAAGCCCTACAAGGCATGACCAGACTTAAAAAATTGGGAAAATTGGATATCAATCAGTAGTTTTTGCTTTCATTTTGCCCGTAACTTCTCCAAAAGTTTTGCAAGAGTATATAGGCTCTACACTGTGTTGTTCTTGCTCGTTTGGAAAATACTGACGATTAAAAATAAAACTGTCGGCCAAATACACACATGCGCAAGTCACTGCAAGACTTACATAATATTACGATGGGGTAAATTCTGTTAATATGCGGACGTGATTAGTGTTGAAAAATATATTTACCCCTGTAACATATGGATGTGTCTGAATTGAAAAAAGTGTGTAGATTTAGAGTTGAATCAAGTTTCAAAGCAAGTTGCAAGCTTGAGTTAACAAACAATGTCAGAGATTCTAGGAGGTGTAATCGGGTGATTAGTTTGATCTTATTAACTTAGAGATTAGGTGTATATTTATGTTTATATGTTTAAAACGGAAGCCTCTTTGTGATGTGGGAATTTCTTTTGGTATACAATTACATGGTACTGTAAGTAATATTGCATATTTCCCACTTTTTGATAGTCACCTGTAAAAATACCGGTACTTCGGTATTACCCGTACCATTTGTGTAGGTGCTCATTTTCACCAGTACCGTGCAACGTACTCCCTCCCTCACACACACATAAAGAACCGCCCGCAATAAATTGGTCGTGGCAACGTGAAATATCGCGACGACGCGTTAATAACGTTGGAAATCAGCGTCAAATAGCTGCTATTTCGTTCTAAATTCTGTGCCGTAGCAGTAGCTAATTATCAAGATATTTTATGCAATTCTTATCGTGAATCTATCTTGACCAACGTGGCGGGCGAAATATTTACATAAACAAGTGCACAAATCACGGAATGGGCAACGACTTTGTCAGTTTGTGCTTATTTGATTCACCCATTTAATAATCTAATAAAAAAAAAAAAAGTTATCGGCCCACTGTAGCACTGCAACTTTCGTTGTGCTACCGTTTGACTATAATGCAAAAATGTACAACAAGTGTATGTTTACATCAGTAAAATCGGACGTAATAATATAGCGAGTCCATTTCGCTGTGCGTATATTAAATCACGAAAAAGGCGCAATTTACACACGGTACAGATCAGACTTCTTTGAAACCTAATCTTTAACGTCAAATATTTAAAATCAGTTTCTACTATGGACTAGAGCGGGTTTGGATTTTTTTTTCCTTTAGAAAACTAGTGACTTAAAAAAAAACTAGAATGGTAAATACCGTCATGGTTTGCATGCCCATGCAAATTGACACCCATATCATATGACCCAGCCAATTATAAAAATGGCATCTCACACTAAGTCCCACATGGCATCCCATGTACCACATGGCATCTCACAACATGTCCCACATGGCATCCCAAATGGCATCCCATCCCATGTCCCACATGGCATTCCACCATATCTTCCACATGGCATCCCACCCCATGTCCCACATGACATCCCATGTCCCACATGGCATTCCATCATATGTCCCACAGGGCATCCCATCCTATGACCCACATGGCATTCCACTCTAAGTCCCACATCCCATGTACCAAATAACATCCCACTCCATGTCCCACATGACATCCCATGCCTTGCCCCACATGGCATTCCACCATATCTCCCACATGGCAAACCACCATAGTGTCTCACATGGCATTCCACCATATGTCCCACATGGCATTCCACCATATGTCCCACATGGCATCCCATGCTATGACCCACATGGATCCCATCCTACATGTATGTCCCACATTAATCCAACCATATGTACCACATGACATCCCTCCCTATGTCCCACATGGCATCCCTCCCTATTCCCACATCAGTGGCTTCCCACCTGATGTTCCACATAGCATCCCAACATATGTTCCACATGGTATCCCTCCTAATGTTCCAATAACATCCTACTTTATGTCCCACATGTCATCACATCCCATGTCCCACATCCCCATGGCCTCCTACCCTATGTCCCACAAAGCCTCCTACCCTATGTCACACATGGCATCCTACCTTATGTCACACATGGCATCCTACCTTATGTCACAATCTATATTACTCGTGGCATCCCACCATGTCCCACATGGCATCCCATTCCATGTCCCACATGGCATCCCATTCCATGTCCCACATAGCATCTCACCCCATGTCCCACATGACATCCCATAGGCTCCATAAGAAGTCTCATCCTAGCTATCACAGTCCCTGATTGAGCATACTACAGTAGCTATACCCTGCAGCAAGGAAATGCATTAATTGTCCAATGAGACTGGCTGGTGTTTGAGACGTGCCAGTGATAAAGATATAGCTACCCTACAGCTGGAAAATTATTACTAACTTTCTTGTCTTAACTTTCCCTCCTGAAAATTCCAGTTCAATTGGGTTGAACTGGGTTTTTTTTAACTAGGGTAATATGGAAATTGGAACAACTG
The DNA here is from genome assembly GCA_020152595.1 of Chiridota heheva. Taxonomy (NCBI): domain Eukaryota; kingdom Metazoa; phylum Echinodermata; class Holothuroidea; order Apodida; family Chiridotidae; genus Chiridota; species Chiridota heheva. The sequence continues at coordinate 68,827 of JAIGNY010000189.1, read as the reverse complement.
GGTTGAACTAGGTTATCTACTTTGCCTTATTTGAACCCAGTTCAACCTAGTTCAAACCCAGTTCAACCTTGTTGAAAACTTCAAATGGACTGAACTGGAATTTACAGCAGGGGGACCCTTCCAGGAAAATCTGGGGGCAATTCCGCAGTCGGTAATGGAATTACAGACTGTGGAACCGCCCCCAGGTTGCAACCCTGGCCGCTCCATGGTCATAATCCTTTCCATCCTTGAATGTTTAAACATTGTTACAGGTCTCCAATATGCTCACTGTGGAATAATTAAGCTTGTTGCTATTACGGGGAAATTATACACATAACCTTCTTTATAATGAAATGACATTTCTTAAGGAAGTCAAACAAAAGAAAGAAAAGGTTGTTGGAGATGTCCCCTTACAGAGAAAACCAGATATATATCCCAGATACAATCTAGACTTCATATGAATCCCAGATTTGGTCAGATTAAGAATTAGAAAGGGATGATACAACTTGTTATAAATTTGATGTGACTTCATATAAGCCAGATCTACATTGCTTGTAAAGGAACCTCTCACCAACCTTTTGTTCTGGAAGCATTAAAGTTGTTCATCAGTCTGGTCACAGTACCTCAGTCTGGTCACAGTACCTCAGTCTGGTCACAGTACCTCAGTCTGCTTGTCAGTCATCAATCTGCTCATTGGCCATCAGACTGCTGATTGAACTGCATCCTACAGTGATGAAATATGACAAATTTTTGAGGAAATGACAATTAAAGCGGGGTGAAATTTTCATCTTTCCACCATTTAGTGACTTACTGTAAGCTGCTGGCCATTCCCATACGGCAAACCATTCCCACGCTGCCCACCATTCCCATGCTGCCGCCCAATCCCATCCTGCCGGCACGGGATTTTGATGTGGTGGGTCATTCCGGTGCTGTCAGCATGGTATTTCAATGCTACCGGCATCTGCGACTAAATTACGAACACATTCCAGACAAATTTTGCAAGACATTACAGTTCTCAATAGCACTTTCAAATTTATCTAGGTTTAAAATTCCAGTTAGGGTTAGTAGCAATAAAACTTTGGCATATAGGTTTGGATTAGGGTTTACACACTGAGATATACCTGGTTCTGGATTAGGGTTTACACACTGAGATACACCTGGTTTTGGATAAGGGTTTACACACCGAGATACACCTGGTTTTGGATTAGGGTTTACACACTCAGATACACCTGGCTTTGGATAAGGGTTTACACACTCAGATACACCTGGCTTTGGATTAAGGTTTACACACTGAAGTACACCTGGTTTTGAATTAGGGTTTACACACCGAGATACACCTGGTTTGGGATTAAGGTTTACACTAAGATACACCTGGTTTGGGATTATGGTTTACACACCGAGATACACCTGGTTTGGGATTAAGGTTTACACACTGAGAAACACCTGCTTTTGGATTATGGTTTACACACTGAGATACACCTGGTTTGGGATTAGGGTTTACACACTGGGATACACCTGGCTTAGGATTAGGGTTTACACACTGAGATACACCTGGTTTGGGGTTTACACACTGAGATACACCTGGTTTTGGGTTAGGGTTTACACACTGAGATACACTTGGTTTTGGATTAGGGTTTACACACTGAGATATATCTGGTTCTGGATTAGGGTTTACACACTGAGATACACCTGGTTTTGGATTGGGGTTTATACACTGAGATACACTTGGTTTTGGATTAGGGTTTACACACTGAGATACACCTGGTTTTGGATTAGGGTTTACACACTGGGATACACCTGGTTTGGATTAGGGTTTACACACCAAGATACACCTGGTTTTGGATTAGGGTTTAAACACCGAGATACACCTGGTTTTGGATTGGGGTTTATACATTGAGATACACCTGGTTTGGGATTAGGGTTTACACACTGAGATATACCTGGTTTCGAATTAGGGTTTATACACTGAGATACACCTGGTTTGGGATTAGGGTTTACACACTGGGATACACCTGATTTTGGATTAGGGTTTACACACTGAGATACACCTGGTTTCTGATTAGGGTTTACACACTGAGATACACCTGGTTTTGGATTAGGGTTTACACACTGAAATACACTTGGTTTTGGATTAGGGTTTACACACTGAAATACACTTGGTTTTGGATTAGGGTTTACACACTGAGATACACCTGGTTTTGGCAAAAATACAATGTTTTCTTTTCCACCATCGAGGTTTCAACATGACTGTACAGCTTTGCATGCATGTAGCCAAACCTGACGATATTAATGATGGAAATTGAAGAAAATTGAATAAACTTTCCCAAAAATTGTAACAATTTCCAGATAATTATAATTAAATCATCTGATGTGTGTGCCTCCATTATCACTCAATACCTTTAATTAACCTTGTTTTATTTCTGTTTGTGACAAAATCTTGGAGGGGGGACACGTACTACTACCCCCTGAATACGTCCGTGCAGCTTAGCAAAATTAAATATTTGAATTTGAGCATTATTTGTTTTCCCCTTCCATATCATCCATATCACACACTCACCCATCCAACCCCCACCCAACCACCCCTCCAACCCCCTTTACCACACACCCACCCATCCAACCCCACCCAACCACCCCTCCAACCCCTTTACCACACACCCACCCATCCAACCCCACCCAACCACCCCTCCAACCCCTTTTACACACCCCACCTCTCCAACCCCACCCAACCAACCCTCCAACCCCTTTTACCACACACCCACCCCTCCAACCCCCACCCAGCCACACACACCCTCCAACCCCCTTATACAACCTCCAACCCCCACCCAACCACACCATCCAGGTTTGAACATGATTGTACAGCTTAGCCAATCAAATATTTCAATTTTTGTGCATCATTTTTGATCCATAATCCCTCCCTCCTACCCTCACTGACACACCCACACTCCCTCCCTGAGTAATAGGAATCTGCTACAGTACATTGTGTCAAATATTACTTGCAAAAAACATTTTGCTTGTAGTGTTACTGTGTTAGCTAGCCCACCGGAGGCTAGGCCCATTGTGCAAATGGTCCAGACTGCAATTCAGCATTTCCATAAATGGGTACATAAATCCTAGATTAAGGGCCAGAATTTGAAATGGTCCTGAATATTATTCATGTCTGGCACCTGTAAATGGCACAGAAGCTGTCCATGCATATTCTGCAATCCGCGACTGAAATTCAAAAACATTCGTGAATCTACTACTGTACATTGTAAAATATGCAAAAACATTTAAAGATTACTTATTAAAATTTCTTGTTTGTTTTTCCATCCAAGGTAACAAATTTTCCAGGCATTTCCCATGTCTAACCCATCTGCCAGTCTCCACTAGGTGCCAGACTTGTTCTGCAAAAGATACAAGTAGTGATTAAAAGACATAGGAAATTCAGTTGGCGCCTAATTACTTCAGTCAGTCAGAACATGCTGGCTAAGATACCAAGTGTTTCAGTCCAGAAGTGTTTCAGTTCAGTTAGATAAGAACTTAGATATGTTTAATTAATAACTAATTATTATTTAGTACGCCTAATTATTATTTAGTACGCCTAATAATTAATTATTCATTTCTCAGTATAGCTTAGCTTAGAGTTAGGTTTAGGTTAGGTTGGGTTAGGTTAGGGAGTATACTTGGACCAAAATACTTGAGAAACTCTAGAGATTTTTTGGACCGAAACACTTAGTATTTACAGCCACCATACAGTTTGCAAATTATTCATGATCTGAATAAGTTGGTTCACCTAAAGTATTAGTCCGCATACAATCTCAATCATTACAACCATGACTTCATGGCAGTTTATGACCTAAAAAACATGTATCTTAAGTGTTTCGCCAAGAAAATCATAGAAATAAAATATCTGTTAGTAAATTGCTGGATTTTGCAAGCATTTAGAGATGTTTACAACACTTATGACTGCAGTAGAAGTTTCAAAAGTGCGCCACAAGACACAGTAGCGTACTGTATAAAAACTATTTAAACCCAGCGTCATTCCCAACTGTACTGTATTTGATCAACCCTCTTGAAAACATGGTTCTAATCTTTGCGCCAAAATCTCGAAAAAGTTTTTCATTGTTTATGAGTATTTTGACTTTAAGAAAAGGCTTAATCTGGAGGCTGTGCACATAAAAGTTTTTCATTGTTTATGTGTACTTTGACTTTAGAAAAGGCTTAATCTGGGGGCTGTGCACATTAATGTTTTTCATTGTTTATGTGTATTTTGACTTTAGAAAAGGCTTAATCTGGAGGCTGTGCACATAAAAGTTTTTCATTGTTTATGTGTACTTTGACTTTAGAAAAGGCTTAATCTGGGGGCTGTGCACATTAATGTTTTTCATTGTTTATGTGTATTTTGACTTTAGAAAAGGCTTAATCTGGGGCTGTGCACATTAATGTTTTTCATTGTTTATGTGTATTTTGACTTTAGAAAAGGCTTAATCTGGAGGCTGTGCACATTAATGTTTTTCATTGTTTATGTGCATTTTGACTTTAGAAAAGGCTTAATCTGGAGGCTGTGCACATGGAAGTTTTTCATTGTTTATGTGTATTTTGACTTTAGAAAAGGCTTAATCTGGAGGCTGTGCACATTAATGTTTTTCATTGTTTATGTGTATTTTGACTTTAGAAAAGGCTTAATCTGGGGCTGTGCAGTTTTTCATTGTTTATGTGTATTTTGACTTTAGAAAAGGCTTAAGCTGGAGGCTGTGCACATTAATGTTTTTCATTGTTTATGTGCATTTTGACTTTAGAAAAGGCTTAATCTGGAGGCTGTGCACATAAAAGTTTTTCATTGTTTATGTGTATTTTGACTTTAGAAAAGGCTTAATTTGGAGGCTGTGCACATGGAAGTTTTTCATTGTTTATGTGTATTTTGACTTTAGAAAAGGCTTAATTTGGAGGCTGTGCACATGTGAAAGTTTTTCAAGAAATACTGTTCTTTCTCCAGGATTGAAAATAGGAAAAACACCATATTGCTAACTCGCAAATGATAACAGTAAAATATGATTCTAACACATAAGGCACCTCTGATGCATATATGAATTCTTTGACCGTATAATATGTATAACTCATCTGAAAGCTCCCATGGATAACTTAATAGATAACTTGATCGGATTAAATTAGTTGCAAGCATTGCACACAATAATCCTAGTAATCATACTCTGTGTAATCCAATGTTATTTCATTTCATTGTGTTTTAAAGTTTTAATAAATTCACAAAATCATCAACCCAACTTTTGTCTTGTTGCGTCAATCTTTGCCCCCTAAGTTATTGCCTTCCCATTCCCCCGGGTCCATATGCATAATACAATACATTTCCATGGTACCTGTGATGAAATGCAGCTAGCTTAATTTGTGCTCATAAAGAAGGTTCAGACTAGCGCTTATTTACATAAGCCGTCAAATAAACACACAAGAAATTTCCACCCATCCATTCACTATCGAATTCCTGTAGATATCTCCCAACCACTGGCCAGCCACATGCAAATCTTTTGCTCAAAGCCACGCTGTTACTCCCTAATAAGGTCATGGGATACCGTACCTCACTTAAAGAAGTCATTTTCGGTAACTTAGCAATAAGTTGGGCAGTCCATGTTGTAAAGTTCAACCAATCAAATATCAGTGATCTTAGGTAAACCATGCACTAAATGCTATTTGTCTCTGGTTTGCTACATTCCATTCCGGGGGTTAGAATGTTAAACTCAATGCACATTGCAGTATGTAAGGCGGGAGTTGTTACTTAGCAACAAATAATTGGTTTTTGTTCTGAATCATAAATCCAGACTAACATTATAAATCACCAGTTCAACTAACTGACTCACAGGAGTGTTTGACGCTTGAAATGTTTAATATGATGAATATTTTTGGCGAAGGTTGGGGGTTGCATTTCAAATTGCACCGTAATTTGACTGCAATTTTGAAAGTTTGAAAGTAGAGGTTATCAGAAATGTACTACAATTTGAGTGCACATATATTTATATTCTAGTGGTAAATTCCTGGTTTATTTGTTTAAATAAATGGAACCACACATGTTGCAATTATTGCTGCGCTGTAAAAAGCAATCACATATAAATCATACCTAACACAATTGTCAATAAGTCATGATAAATGGATGTAGTGTCACTTAATACATAGATCCAAATCCAGCAAATGTTTTTTAGAAAGGTACAAAGTAAAGAAGAGCCAGAGAAAAAGACAAATTAGGTGCCATAAGTAGTATAATTAATCATTTGTAACACAAAAATTAATACAAAAACAAATACGCAGCCATTAAAGATGTCTAAGTGGTACTTTCTATAACATTGTTTGAATTTTGCAGCTGCATTTTGGATTCGTTGAAAACATTTTCACAAAATGGCAGACTAAAGTGCCAAGAATTTGCATAATCAAAACAGCAAACTTTCCGAAATTCCATTTCATTTACAATAATAATACAATCATTATAATGCAGTGTATGTGCTATGGAAACTCTTGTGCACTTGCAGTTGTGCACTTTGGTAGCTCAGAATCAAGTAACTTTCCCTTGAATGTTTGTCAAGTTGATCCAGTGTTGCCTTCTAAACCAATTAAGACAATTATGGCAGGTTAGTAAAAGGACATTATTTCAACTCCAATTCTACTCCTGCTTTGTCACACATAATTTCAGGTTTGACAATGAGTAAAGGACTAATATAGTTTTGGTACAATAAATGTAGTGTAGCTTGGGTTTCATAAAAGCTGTAAGAGACATAATACTACCAACCTGTTGATACCTTTCCTTGCACAGCTGTGGTTTAGGGAGCAAGACATCCATACGGCTCTTACAGTCAATAGAATGAACTATTCAACAGAGCCTCGAGTCTGCAGGCAAGAAAGAAGATAATATCCCTCAAAATATCAAATGGTAACGATTTTTGGAAATAATATCTTTGCGTTACAAAAACCAGCTGTTCATCATTGATTGTATAAAACTTTGTTATTATTTTTATAATAACTATCTCCCAATCTTAAAGAGATATTCTGAGATTACAAGTAATAACTATCTCCCAATCTTAAAGAGATATTCTGAGATTACAAGTAATAACTATCTCCCAATCTTAAAGAGATATTCTGAGATTACAAGTAATAACTATCTCCCAATCTTAAAGAGATATTCTGAGATTACAAGTAATAACTATCTCCCAATCTTAAAGAGATATTCTGAGATTACAAGTAATAACTATCTCCCAATCTTAAAGAGATATCCCAATCTGAGATTACAAGTAAAGTAACTATCTCCCAATCTTAAAGAGATATTCTGAGATTACAAGTACAAGTAACTATCTCCCAATCTTAAAGAGATATTCTGAGATTACAAGTAAAAACTATCTCCCAATCTTAAAGAGATATTCTGAGATTACAAGTAATAACTATCTCCCAATCTTAAAGAGATATTCTGAGATTATAAGTAATAACTATCTCCCAATCTTAAAGAGATATTCTGAGATTACAAGTAATAACTATCTCCCAATCTTAAAGAGATATTCTGAGATTACAAGTAATAACTATCTCCCAATCTTAAAGAGATATTCTGAGATTACAAGTAATAACTATCTCCCAATCTTAAAGAGATATTCTGAGATTACCCAATCTTAAAGAGATATTCTGAGATTACAAGTAATAACTATCTCCCAATCTTAAAGAGATATTCTGAGATTACAAGTAATAACTATCTCCCAATCTTAAAGAGATATTCTGAGATTACAAGTAATAACTATCTCCCAATCTTAAAGAGATATTCTGAGATTACAAGTAATAACTATCTCCCAATCTTAAAGAGATATTCAGAGATTACAAGTAATAACTATCTCCCAATCTTAAAGAAATAGTCTGAGATTCCAATTGTGTCTTTGAAGGAACATAGAGGATATGGATTATACCCTGATCAAAAGATTCAAGAAACCTTCATGACAAAACACTCTTTCAAGAAATCCCATGCATTCTCTGCAGTCTCCTCAACACATGAATATGTCAATGACATCAACATATGGATGACACAGAATAAACTCAAAACTGAACGACGTAAAGACTGAAGTTATTCTCATTCGTTCACAATTTGACAGCTCCACACCCCTCAAAATAAAGCATTTGTTCTAGTGTAACTGTGCCAGCTGAATCTGCCAGAAATATTGGTGTAATGGTTAATGATAAATATCCAAGCAGCACATAACTGGTGCATGCTGTGCCATTGCAGCACATAACTGGTGCATGATGTGCCATTGCAGCACATAACTGGTGCATGCTGTGCCATTGCAGCACATAACTGGTGCATGCTGTGCCATATTGCAGCACATAACTGGTGCATGCTGTGCCATTGCAGCACATAACTGGTGCATGCTGTGCCATTGCAGCACATAACTGGTGCATGCTGTGCCATTGCAGCACATAACTGGTGCATGCTGTGCCATTGCAGCACTAATGCTGGTGCATGCTGTGCCATTGCAGCACATAACTGGTGCATGCTGTGCCATTGCAGCACATAACTGGTGCATGCTGCACATAACTGGTGCATGCATTGCAGCACATAACTGGTGCATGCTGTGCCATTGCAGCACATAACTGGTGCATGGTGCATGTGCCATTGCAGCACATAACTGGTGCATGCTGTGCCATTGCAGCACATAACTGTGGTGCATGCTGTGCCATTGCAGCACATAACTGGTGCATGCTGTGCCATTGCAGCACATAACTGGTGCATGCTGTGCCATTGCAGCACATAACTGGTGCATGCTGTGCCATTGCAGCACATAACTGGTGCATGCTGTGCCATTGCAGCACATAACTGGTGCATGCTGTGCCATTGCAGCACATAACTGGTGCATGCTGTGCCATTGCAGCACATAACTGGTGCATGCTGTGCCAACTGGTGCATGCTGTGCCATTGCAGCACATAAACTGGTGCATGCTGTGCCATTGCAGCACATAACTGGTGCATGCTGTGCCATTGCAGCACATAACTGGTGCATGCTGTGCCATTGCAGCACATAACTGGTGCATGCTGTGCCATTTTGATTTCATTCTACAACAAGAACACCCTTTAAGAAAGGGCTGTCGTGGCATTTAATTTTTTGTATGGATAGTAATAAAGAAAGCAGTGGTGTGTCTTATGGGGGCGGGCCTTTGCCCCCTAAAAAATCATAGCCTCCCTCCTCTTAAAAAAAACATTTATTCAACTTCCTGTCTCATTCTGAGGGCAACGACAGAAAATTGGGTGGATCAGGAAATTTTGTTCCCAAAAAAGTCTTGCGCAACCATAGCCCATGCAGTCATTAAAAACATGGACTATTGCAACTCATTGCTTTATGGTCTGCCTGAAGCTCAACTATAACTTCTGCAACGGGCCCAGAACACAGCTGCCAGAATTGTCAGTCATATTATAAAATCCCAGCACATCACTCCAATTTAACATTAACTCCACTGGTTACCAGTCTCATATCGCATTGAATTTAAATTCTTGCTTATTAAGTACAGTAAAGTATTCAATGGATTCGCTCCAAAATATCTATACAACTTCATCAAGCTATATTCTTTGTCCTGTTCACTTCGTTCATCCACCATGAATTTTCTTTACACAGCAAAATGGAAGCTTACTACATATGGCCATTGATCATTCTCCACTGCAGCTACAGTGCTTTGGAATACACTCCCCGTGGTCATAAAATCAGCTCCAAATATCAATACCTTCAAAAGAGACTTAATATTCATTTATTTTCTAGAGAATTTTCTTATTAACTTTTAACAGCTGAACATTGTTTTTACTATGGATATTGGCGTTATACAAATTATATACCCACATACATACATGGCTACAGAATAAGCAAAATAATAAAATCATTGTCATCTTGTCATAAAAATATCAGCATACATATTACCTTTTCCCTGTGCACTTGAATTTAGTAGTTGTCCACCCCCTCACAAGAGAAGCTGGGCACCAGGCAAGCTTTTCTCCTACCTCCTCTGGATAGCTTTCCCCTTCTTTGTGATGGGTTCCCTGTTATGAATTTCATTAAAGGAGATATTTACTGTAACTTATATTAACTTAAATTCTGTTTACAATAATTCACAATCTAAGGGAACATATAAGGGCAATGGGGGCTCTTATAGTATTAGGAAAGCTCTTGCAAGATAATTTGGCTATATTGGCTAGTCTGGTTTCATATCCACTACAAACCATTAAGAAACCAAAATATCTCATAAAGAATGGTTAAACATTATTCACTGAAGAGGAACAGCTGATTTTGACCCCAAAAAAGCATACAAGATTTAAAGTTGGCCTAATGTTCATACAGTACATCACATTTGTTCATATACTGCTTAAAAAATATCAAACTTTGCTCAGCTATACCTTGAAAACTTAAAGTAAACTACACGAGCTGTTTTCAAAACTCAAAGACTACATGTACTTTGCTTGTAATTTAACATCTCTTGCAGTATGTGATCATGATGCAGTATGTGATCATGATGCAGTATGTGATCATGATGCAGTATGTGATCATGATGCAGTATGTGATCATGATGCAGTATGTGATCATGATGCAGTATGTGATCATGATGCAGTATGTGATCATGATGCAGTATGTGATCATGATGCAGTATGTGATCATGATCATGATGATGCAGTATGTGATCATGATGCATGTATGTGATCATGATGCAGTATGTGATCATGATGCAGTATGTGATCATGATGCAGTATGTGATCATGATGCAGTATGTGATCATGATGCAGTATCATGATGCATCATGTGATGCAGTATGTGATCATGATGCAGTATGTGATCATGATGCGGTATGTGACATGATGCAGTATGATCATGATGCATATGTGATCATGATGCAGTATGATGCAGTATGTGATCATGATGCAGTATGTGATCATGATCATGATGCAGTATGTGATCATGATGCAGTATGTCATGATGCATGATGTGATCATGATGATCATGATGCAGTATGTGATCATGATGCAGTATGTGATCATGATGCAGTATGTGATCATGATGCAGTATGTGATGTGATCATGATGCAGTATGTGATCATGATGCAGTATGTATCATGATGCGGTATGTGATCATGATGCAGTATGTGATCATGATGCAGTATGTGATCATGATGCAGTATGTGATCATATGATGCATGTGATCATGATGCATATGTGATCATGATGCAGTATGTGATCATGATGCAGTATGTGATCATGATGCAGTATTATGTGATCATGATGCAGTATGTGATCATGATGCAGTATGTGATCATGATGCAGTATGTGATCATGATGCAGTATGTGATCATGATGCAGTATGTGATCATGATGCAGTATGTGATCATGATGCAGTATGTGATCATGATGCAGTATGTGATCATGATGCAGTATGTGATCATGATGCAGTATGTGATCATGATCAAATAGAAACCTGGTAAAACTGGACCTAGTGTCCATAGACCTTTAAATCTGCTTTTCAAAAATATCACAACATCATCTTCACCTTTATTTTATCCTGACTTTCAATGGGTTCCCAGGGAGTAATTTGTTTGTAAAAATTTGATTAGCAGTTTTGCTACTCATTTCATAAAAATGATTAGCAATACATTAAAATTGACTAGCAATAATGATGCATATTTAGGCCTTATTGATTTTGTATTACTCTTTGTTTTAATACGCTCCAGATGGTACTTTTTTAATGCAGTTTTCCCGCTATTACTTTAAAAAACCGCGAAAATGACAAAAGTATTGACTCCATTGCCCAAATAGACGCTGGAATTTTGCTTTCCAAATCATAACAAGTTTACTTCTACAGTATAAATCATCATTTTTATGGAAAATGTGCATGGAAATTCAATTTAGACAGAACAGATAACTTTCAATGTCATTTAAACTCAACATTGCGTACCTTTTTTGCCATACTCGCTAGAGCTTTCATTGTGAAAATCTTACATACTATGACACCTTGCCGTAAAACATTTCTAAACTACGCCATCTCTCCAGAAGTTCTGATTATACCAGTCCTCTTGAAATGGCCACCATCTTTTACGAAGCATGCAGAATTTCAGCTCTGTTAAAACCCTTTTTGTTTGTTTATTTTGCAATATTTTTTCTTTCTTGCAAAATTTATTTGACTCACCAGGTAATATTTACATGTACAATTTCACTGATTGTGACGATTGAAGTATTTTGACCTTGTGATTTTTGGTTGATTTAACAGCTTGTAAAACGGGCCTTGATTGAGTGTGATTTAAAGCCTATGGCTACATTATGGCCTATTGTAATATGTTACTGTTAGTTTTAACTTTCACTATTTACTGCTGCAGAATCGCGGTGCATTTCACAATTTAACTCACATTTCAGCAAAATCAAAGTGCAAAATTTCCATATTCATACTGTAGGTGATTACTGCGCATTTGTGATTCTCGCATTCAAAATGGATTTTTTTCTTATTTATGTTTTTTTTTTTTTTTTTATTTGAAGACTGAAAACTTCAATCAGTTAGGGAATTTATTATAGCTTATCGCAATTTTGCGAAGCAAGGTAGGGAAATGAATCGCTAAACAACATTATGCACAATTTTTGCGTCGCAAATTGCGATGCAACCCAAACAAATTGCTCCCTGGTTCTCCTTTTTTAAACAAAACAATGTGAAAAGGTTTGCATCATTCCAGAGAAGGGGCACATGATATGATTTATAGGTTTGCATCATTCCAGAGAAAGGGCGCATGATTTGATTAATTTTATCTTCCCCTCTTACAAATTGCCAGTAAATGTCAATTTCAGACATTCAGCTTTACATGTGTCCCATATTTTCCTTAAAAAAAACATTTGGTGAAATGAGCAATCCTAGCCAGAAAATAAACATGTTATTCCAAGTAAAAAAAGATCAATCAAGATTTGGTTAAAACATGCTATTTTATGCACAAATAATTTCAATAGGCCTATAGCAAAATACATAATTTGTGTTGGTAGAAATTTCTGCTTAAATTGAATTTAATAACTTACATGACGAATATGTATAAAAATTGTCATGGCACAATATAAACATGTTTTATTATTGTAACTTTCAATGCCTCTTTTAAAATTAACATATAAATATTATATCTGACTTTTTCTATATACTAATGAGAGGTCCCCCCCCCCCCTTCCCTCTGCAAAAACAAATGGAGCTTCTTTCAGAATACTTTCTCCCAAAGAACATCATTTACACTAATAGTTATAGAAGTTTATCCAAAACACAGGCTATTTTCAATCATTAATTTTCTACAAAGTGTGATTCATAGGAATTGCACAGTACCTACAACAACCCTCGTACATCAATCCCAACCGTACAGGGGGATGTATAGAGGCCAAAGTAGGGTTTCCTCTGTGGAGGGGTCTCTTTCAAAACTTAAAATGTAACTCCAATGGAAAATCCCACTGCACACAACGATTACTCAGAATACCTAAAAACAACGAAAACACATACTGTACCTTTGGCGTTTCATATTTGTTTATCTGTTATTCAAAGAAATATTTATCACTCTCCATAGGTAAAATCTCTCCCAAGCATACATAGAATTCGGGAAATTGAGTAGTTGTCAGCTATTTTTCCTCAAAAAAATTAAAATAAAATATATGAATATTCATTAGAATACACAAAATTCATATTAGTTTGATCAGTCATTTGATTGATTTGGAAATCGCACAATCTGAACAGCAGATGAAACGATCAAATTTATTTTACGAACCTGGAAGTTCTTCTTATATAGCTATGTAGTGCAAACATTGATTCTTTTTGTTCATGGATTTTTTGAAGGGTAAATTACTTTTTAGTG
>JAIGNY010000189.1:7500-52500 GCA_020152595.1 Chiridota heheva | reverse complement strand
CAAAATCTGTTGTGATGTATCATGTAAGACTGGAAGACAGCTCAAAATCTGTTGTGATGTATCATGTAAGACTGGAAGACAGCTCAAAATCTGTTGTGATGTATCATGTAAGACTGGAAGACAGCTCAAAATCTGTTGTGATGTATCATGTAAGACTGGAAGACAGCTCAAAATCTGTTGTGATGTATCATGTAAGACTGGAAGACAGCTCAAAATCTGTTGTGATGTATCATGTAAGACTGGAAGACAGCTCAAAATCTGTTGTGATGTATCATGTAAGACTGGAAGACAGCTCAAAATCTGTTGTGATGTATCATGTAAGACTGGAAGACAGCTCAAAATCTGTTGTGATGTATCATGTAAGACTGGAAGACAGCTCAAAATCTGTTGTGATGCATCCTGTAAGACTGGAAGACAGCTCAAAATCTGTTGTGATGTATCATGTAAGACTGGAAGACAGCTCAAAATCTGTTGTGATGTATCCTGTAAGACTGGAAGACAGCTCAAAATCTGTTGTGATGTATCATGTAAGACTGGAAGACAGCTCAAAATCTGTTGTGATGTATCATGTAAGACTGGAAGACAGCTCAAAATCTGTTGTGATGTATCATGTAAGACTGGAAGACAGCTCAAAATCTGTTGTGATGTATCATGTAAGACTGGAAGACAGCTCAAAATCTGTTGTGATGTATCATGTAAGACTGGAAGACAGCTCAAAATCTGACTGGAAGACAGCTCAAAATCTGTTGTGATGTATCATGTAAGACTGGAAGACAGCTCAAAATCTGTTGTGATGTATCATGTAAGACTGGAAGACAGCTCAAAATCTGTTGTAAGACTGGAAGATGTATCATGTAAGACTGGAAGACAGCTCAAAATCTGTTGTGATGTATCATGTAAGACTGGAAGACAGCTCAAAATCTGTTGATGTATCATGTAAGACTGGAAGACAGCTCAAAATCTGTTGTGATGTATCATGTAAGACTGGAAGACAGCTCAAAATCTGTTGTGATGTATCATGTAAGACTGGAAGACAGCTCAAAATCTGTTGTGATGTATCATGTAAGACTGGAAGACAGCTCAAAATCTGTTGTGATGTATCCTGTAAGACTGGAAGACAGCTCAAAATCTGTTGTGATGTATCATGTAAGACTGGAAGACAGCTCAAAATCTGTTGTGATGTATCATGTAAGACTGGAAGACAGCTCAAAATCTGTTGTGATGTATCATGTAAGACTGGAAGACAGCTCAAAATCTGTTGTGATGTATCATGTAAGACTGGAAGACAGCTCAAAATCTGTTGTGATGTATCCTGTAAGACTGGAAGACAGCTCAAAATCTGTTGTGATGCATCATGTAAGACTGGAAGACAGCTCAAAATCTGTTGTGATGTATCATGTAAGACTGGAAGACAGCTCAAAATCTGTTGTGATGTATCATGTAAGACTGGAAGACAGCTCAAAATCTGTTGTGATGTATCATGTAAGACTGGAAGACAGCTCAAAATCTGTTGTGATGTATCATGTAAGACTGGAAGACAGCTCAAAATCTGTTGTGATGTATCATGTAAGACTGGAAGACAGCTCAAAATCTGTTGTGATGTATCATGTAAGACTGGAAGACAGCTCAAAATCTGTTGTGATGCATCATGTAAGACTGGAAGACAGCTCAAAATCTGTTGTGATGTATCATGTAAGACTGGAAGACAGCTCAAAATCTGTTGTGATGTATCATGTAAGACTGGAAGACAGCTCAAAATCTGTTGTGATGTATCATGTAAGACTGGAAGACAGCTCAAAATCTGTTGTGATGTATCATGTAAGACTGGAAGACAGCTCAAAATCTGTTGTGATGTATCCTGTAAGACTGGAAGACAGCTCAAAATCTGTTGTGATGTATCTGTAAGACTGGAAGACAGCTCAAAATCTGTTGTGATGTATCATGTAAGACTGGAAGACAGCTCAAAATCTGTTGTGATGTATCCTGTAAGACTGGAAGACAGCTCAAAATCTGTTGTGATGTATCATGTAAGACTGGAAGACAGCTCAAAATCTGTTGTGATGTATCCTGTAAGACTGGAAGACAGCTCAAAATCTGTTGTGATGTATCATGTAAGACTGGAAGACAGCTCAAAATCTGTTGTGATGTATCATGTAAGACTGGAAGACAGCTCAAAATCTGTTGTGATGTATCATGTAAGACTGGAAGACAGCTCAAAATCTGTTGTGATGTATCATGTAAGACTGGAAGACAGCTCAAAATCTGTTGTGATGTATCATGTAAGACTGGAAGACAGCTCAAAATCTGTTGTGACGTATCATGTAAGACTGGAAGACAGCTCAAAATCTTGTGATGCATCATGTAAGACTGGAAGACGTACAGCTCAAAATTTGTTGTGACGTATCCTGTAAGACTGGAAGACAGCTCAAAATCTGTTGTGATGCATCATGTAAGACTGGAAGACAGCTCAAAATCTGTTGTGATGTATCATGTAAGACTGGAAGACAGCTCAAAATCTGTTGTGATGTATCCTGTAAGACTGGAAGACAGCCTAAAATCTGTTGTGATGTATCCTGTAAGACTGGAAGACAGCTTAAAATCTGTTGTGATGCATCCTGTAAGACTGGAAGACAGCTCAAAATCTGTTGTGATGTATCATGTAAGACTGGAAGACAGCTCAAAATCTGTTGTGATGTATCATGTAAGACTGGAAGACAGCTCAAAATGTGTTGTGATGTATCATGTAAGACTGGAAGACAGCTCACAATCTGTTGTGATGTATCATGTAAGACTGGAAGACAGCTCAAAATCTGTTGTGATGCATCCTGTAAGACTGGAAGACAGCTTAAAATCTGTTGTGATGTATCATGTAAGACTGGAAGACAGCTCAAAATCTGTTGTGATGCACCATGTAAGACTGGAAGACAGCTCAAAATTCCGAAGTACGCAGATACCATCCAAACAAATATTTAACCCATAATACGGAAAATAATGGCGGCCATTTTGAAATACAAAGTGGCCGTAGGGTACGTGACAAAATGGAAACATTTGTTTTCGAATTAACTGCATCAAGACCTTTCAGAAAATATATGGGTTTGCTAATCTCCAAAAAGTTTTTAGCAAAAAGTCATAGTGCCCCTGGCTATTTATTTGAGTAAGAAATGTACTGGAAATATTTCGGTAGCATAAAATACCTTTATTCTTATACTGCCCCAAATCAAATTACTGGTAATCCTAATCATGAATTTTTACACACGTAGCTTTGTTATCGCCCCCCCCAAACCCCATGGCGCCGATACAACGTATACGATATCATATCACTGATCAACAGTATACATACGGACGGTAGGTATAGTCCTGTTAGCCCACGAGAGGTGCCTGAAACTACAACAAATATGCTACTTCCATTGGACACCACTCAGAATTTGCAATTAAAGCATTTGGCATTTTGGGGCAATTTCCTATATTTTGCTATGGAGCTTACCGTTTTAAAATCAACATCCCTTTAAGGGATTTGAGCTTAAGTGATGACTAACTTAGGAGCCAGGTTCTCGCCCGCATACGTTCGGATTTTTTGAGCGTTTATCAAATCCTAAGCGTTTTTATGGATATTTTGCTGTGTTGCTATGTTTGCCTTCAATAGATCGATATAGTGATGCAATAACAGTCCATATTGTTGCATAGTTTTAATGAAATTTACATTCCCAAATTCGCTAAAAATGCTTCAAATACTCGGATTTCACTCGGCGCAATCCGAATGAATTTAGCATATAATAACATTGGCTCAGGAAATACCGCCGAATACCTCCGATTGAAAGGAAACTATGTTTTCATTGGCTGGAGCGTTTTAATTCCGTCTGGCAGATATGCTAATCGAGCTTGATATCCCGTTTGGGATTTCTCCCAAGGTGGAGTCAAATTGGGGTATAGCTTTTGTAGATAGCTCATTTGGGCTATAACTTGCGTTTAAAAACTAAAGCTTTCTGAGCTAGGTTCAAGCCTGGGTTGGGTAGACACGCCAGTGCAGCACAACTGGTTATCAAAGGCCATGGACATTGACTTGGTTGTCGATGTTATGTCTGTCCGTACGTCTTTCCTGTGTTCTCGTCCGGGTCGTATAAAGCGTTTCGTGATAGCATTGTTACTATCATAACCGAATACACAGGCGACGACCCCGTCATTGTAATTGTGTGTTCACTCGTCGTCGAGCCTAAATGGGGCTATACATCAAAATAGCGTGACTGAGTAACTCGGGCTATAAAGTTTCGGTGCCTTTAAGCAAATAGTATCTCCATGCTTTAAGATCACCAGTGTGTATAACCACATAGCAGCTCGCTTCAGTAACACGATCTGGTTCTTCACAAGAATCACTTTTGAGTAACTGATGCGTAAGATCACTTGTTCATCTGTGATAGGTTTCTCAAAGGATTAGCTCAGGTGTGAAGTAAGTCCATCTTACAGTATATAAATCTGTTTAGCTTTATTTTGTATAATGATTGCCACTTGGAAGTGTTGTGTGATGCTATTGTTTATTAATCGTGACTCATTAATTGCTATGATTATTTTTTTGCTCAAAAAATGGCTAATATATACTAGCAATATGAGGAAAATATGCATAGTTTAAAACATGTCTTGTTGCAAGGATGTAAAATCCATTTTGATTTTATGCATACAGTACTTTGTTTTTGCAGGCTTACTTAAAAAACAGTTCCATTATGCAGTGTGGCAATTAGAGTCCTGGGGACCCATGGGAATTTAAATTGGCGTTTTGCAGCAATGTCGAGGGTGAGCACTGTCCTCGTGCCTGATGCCAGTGTCAGTGAATGAGAACAAAATATTACATCAAAATGTAATTCCGAAGTGTCTTCAAGTTTGTTTGAATTATTTTTGATAACATATCGAATATCCCTCGTTTTTGACCCAGCTGCACTCAAAAGGTTCTTAATATTACTCCCAATCAAATAACGTACGATCCCTATTGCCAACAACATACAGACACATTGACGCTTCACTGACTGTTTTGTAACTATTAACAGGGTTGGTAGATCTACTCAAGCAATTCAAGCCAACTCTGTTTTATATGTATACTCAGCAGTACCAGGGAGTTGCCAAATGGCAACTCCTTGGTAGTACTAACCTTTGGAATGCCTGTGGTTCTAACTGCATGGCAATATACTATTGGCTCGATATTGATGCATATATTGTCAATGAATTGAATATACAATCAATTTTGTTTTGGAAAATGTAAAATATACTTATCAATTGTTAACTTTGCACGCAATTCTGAATATATAAAAAAACAAAAATCCATGGGAATATTTCTTTAAGAGGAAAGCAAAAACAGATTTGAGATACTGGTAATCAATGTCAGGGTGCATATTATTAATGTATCAGACCATGCCCATACGGGATCATTTTATGCAGGGGGAAGGGGGGGGGTGACTCTTGTCCGACTTAAAAGTCTATAACGAAGGAAACATCGTAATGAATCTGTGAATAAACAATTATTTTTGAGTAGAGTTTTTGGCTTTTGGAGGGGTAAAGGAGGGGTAAACTTGGAAAATAGCCTTCAAATCCAGACAATTTCCTTAATTTTCGGGTAGGTTTTAAAAAGAAATTCCTTCCTTTGGGCAGGTTTGTTGATTTGGGGGAAGTTTTTGCGAACTTTTTGGCCAATTTTCCGGAAAATTTTCTCATTTCCGGACAGTTTTTAAAATTTGTGATCAATTTTCTTTAACTATCGGGAAATCTAGCCGAGTCTGCCATGATTCCGATAAATAACTGATTTAAAAAGTAATTTTACATCTCTGCCTGACTATGTAAGATCAGTGTTTGCTAGTATCATATTCTCATCATCGTGACCCAGATATATAGCCGAGTCGGACATGATTCTCTTCCCGACTAAAATGGGTATCCAGCCAACTGGGTGGGGTGGGGAGGGGGCTGCCGCCATGGCCATGGCAGCGAGAAAAACATTAGTTACAATTTTCATAGAAATACAATTATTAAATACCACCATATTAGCTCAAGCTTAGGCCTAATTACTTTTTAAGAATTTGACATTTTAAAATCAGGGAACCCTATTTGTGCTATATCATCAGTCATATAGACAGAAAGACTATGCTATGTTTTCTCCGTGGGATATGTCTTCGGTGGCGCAATTCACTGTGTTTTTATGAAATAAAAATAAAAGATAAAAACTTTACAGTTAAACAGATAATAAATATTTTACACTGAGAAGAAGAATAAGAGGAAGATCTTGGTACGGCGACAAGAACGTAAACATTTTAAGTTCTTTCTCAATGCTGTGATGAGTACATTTTAAGTTCTTTCTCAATGCTGTAATGAGTACATTTTGTGTTAAAGTTCTTGGAAGGCTGGGCAAAGATTGAGTGATGCGAGGGTGTAACACGAGTGCATCTGGCAATATCAGTGCAACCAGCTTCTATGCATTATCCTGTACCTAACGCATATGCGCGTTATTCATTAACCCTTTAATTTTTAACTGCATTAATACAATATTCATAGCAAATTCATAAAGAATTACAAGTTGAATAAAAAGTTATTTTAGATTATTTCCCTGGAAATAAAAATTTCCTTCACATACAGGCAAATTTGCCTTCATTGTCGTAAAATTTCCTTCATTTTGGGGATATTTTCTTCAACATTTAGAAAGTTTTCCTAAATTTTAGGGAAATTTCCTTCATTCTGCGGAAGTTTCCTTCATTTCCGGAATTTTCGGGCCAGAGGGGGGGGGGGTAAAGAGGAGTTGGGCCCTGGGGCATGTAAAGACTGCAAAAAGTGATGGTTTTGTGTAGGGTCACGAGACGGCAAGTAGCCTGAAGGTCGGATTGGATAGGAATGTGGCTCGAGGGGATATCATTTCTGATGTAAATAGAGGCGGCTTTTCTGGCGTTTTGGGTAATAAAATGGGATCCCGTGTACCCTGGAATGGGAATGGAGTCGGAGGAAGAAAGGAAGGTCTCCTGTAGGCAGATAATGCTGGGGTTGAAAGTAGAGATCAGAAGTTCAAGTTTGTCGAAGTTGGCGGAGAGACCGCGACAATTCCATTGTATGATGTCTGCCATTTCAGAGGTGACAAGGGGAGAGGACCCTTGAGGGGGGCCCGAGTCCGGAGGGGGTTGTCCGACCTCCATGTCTTGGAAGGGGTTGTGATCGATGAAGGGGAGGATCAAAGAGGAAGAAAGTTTGATTGAGGAGTCTCCCCTGTCACTGAGGGGTAATCTGGGGGAGTTTGTGTTGTGGTGATGGTGATTTGAGTTGGGAAGGTTTCGTTTGGTTTGGTTCGATGAGGGGGTTCTGTTGGTGTTGAGTTCGTTTTTTTGGTTTGAGTGGTGGGGAGTAGAGGGCAAGTTGGGGGTAGTCTGTGACGGTTGGCAGGGGATCTGTGGATGTTTTGTGGGTTGTCTCTGGTTATTCGACATGTTGAGGAGATCTTTTGGGGGTTGTTCTTAGTGAAAGGGTTTTCCCTTGGGTGGAGGAGGGATGCAATGTGGTGGTGAGAGGGGCCTGAGGTGTTGGTGGATAAGGAAGAGGTAGAGGAGGATGGGTGGGTGTGGATGGAAGGGGGGTAGGAGAGTTTTTTTTCTCTGAGTGGAAAATTGGTCAACCCAGGTTATGTCAGTCTGGACGCCCCTGGAGATAGTGCGGGTAGGTGGAAGGGTGGGGGTTATGTTTGTTATGTTTGTGGTAGGGTTGGATTGGGTGATGACTTGGGAATAGGTGCGGGTATTTTGGTTGAGTTGGTTTGGGGATTTGGAGTCTAAGATCTTTCTGGCCTCGGGATAGGAAAGATTTTGAAGGGTCATAATCCTGGATACCTCTTTCTCTCTGATCCACTTGGGGCAGGAGTTTGAGGAGGCGAAGTGATCTCCAGAGCAATTCACGCAGCTGGGTTCTTTGTTGCAGGTAGTGGTATCATGGGAGGGGGAGCCGCAAGAGGCACAGCGGGGTTGGGAGCGGCAGTATTTTTACTATGGCCATACCTTTAGCATTTGTGGCATTTGAGGGGGTTGTGATATAGGGGGAGACGGGGACATTGAGGTAGCCGACGTGGATGGAGGAGGAGGGAGGGGGTGTCGAAAGTGAGGAAATAAGTGCCGGTTTGTATGGTGGTATTGTTGCAGGTGAGGGAAAGCCGTCGGACGTCTGTGACACCCTGCGACTCTAGTTCGGTTTTGATTTTCTCAGGGGGGGTGCCCTGAAGATCAGGGCATTTAATGACTCCCCTTGAGGAGTTGAGATAACGGTGAGAGAAGGGGGTGATGTTGACTCCGATGTTGGCGAGGGTAGTGGAAGCTAGGAGTTTTTATTGGGTGAAGGTGGAAGATTTGATAAGTAGGTCTCCAGATCTAAGGCGTTTTATGAGGTCGGGGTACCTATGAGGCCTTGCAGGGCCTTGGTGAGGGTGAAAGGGGAGAGTGTTTTGAGGCCTGAGTCACCATGGGGAGGAGACACTGATGAACATTGGCCATGGTGGGGAGTGGTGGTGGGTGGTGGGAAGTTGCAAGGAGAGGAGGGGGAAGTTGGGAGAAGGAGAGGAAGGAAGCTGAGGGGGAGAAGAAGGTCGTTTGAGGAGCTTCAAAGAACGTTGTGAAGATGGAGAAAATAAGGTCTGTCGTCTCCATAAGTGTGATGGAAACAAAAGGGTTAGGGGTGAAAAAAAAAGGTGACCGAAGTATACAAAAAGAGAAGGGGAAGAGAAAAAGGGTATAGCAGACACTCCGAGGGGCAGGGAGTGACAGTGGACCAAAGAAAAGTGAAAAACCCGGGTGTGAAAGAAGGTGGAGGAAAATAGGGAGAGGCCCGGGAGCTGCCCGCACTAGGTGGCAAGCCCCAGTGTGATGTGTGTTAGGATAGGCGGAGGATGGGTGTAAACTGAGGAACGCATAAAAAATGGAAAGATCTTACCAGAAATCCAATGGAAATAAACGGAGAAAGACCCAAGTTTTGAAGAAAATGAATAGAAAAGTTGTTCTGTGAAGAAAGTTTTGAAAATGATAAAGGTAAAAGGTGATTATAAACAAAAATAAACTTGAGTTGAGTCGTGCACAAAAAGAAGTACGCAGTCAGTGAGTCATTTAACGTAAGAATATTTCAAATTGGTGAACTTGTTATGACGTCACTTACAGAACGAAATTTCTTGAGACACTTTCACATCATACAAACAACACAGGCCTAGTGTTATCGTGTGTGTTCCTTAAAACTTGACGTTTTACACTAGGAGTAGAGAGATTTTTTAACAATACATTTCTTACCAAGCTGTTATTATTTTTTTTAACAAATATTGTCATATCTTTAAGTTTCATGAAAATATCCCTTCGCTTTTCGAAATGCCGTATGATCTGGCCTAAGTGTGCAAAGCCCGTGTCTAATGTTAGGCCTAACATTGAAACTTGTCAACTTATGGATTTGAATATGACGGCATTGGATATTTTTCTTCATTTGACACTTCACACGATAATATCATATATTATGTGTACATTATTGTCATAGAATTTAAATGTAGCAAAAATTATCATGATGTATAAGTTCTTACAATTAAAATTATAGGTTAAAACCACCCTGCTGGAAATTCCAGTTCAACTGGGGTGAACTGGGTTTTTTTCCCAACTAGGTTAATATGGAAATTGGAACAACTGGGATGAACTAGGTTGAACTGGGTTGAACTAGGTTATCTACTGTGCCCTATTTGAACCCAGTTCATCCTAGTTCAAACCCAGTTCAACCCAGTTCAACCTTCAAATGGGTTGAACTGGAATTTACAGCACAGCCGGGACCCTTCCAGGGAAACCTGGGGCCAATTCCGCAGTCGGTAATGGAATTACAGATTGCGGAACCGCCCCCAGCTTGCAACCCTGGCCGCTCCATGGTCATAACCCTTTCCATCCTTGAATGTTTAAACATTGTTGCAGGTCTCCAATCTGCTCACTGTGGAATAATTTGCTTGTTGCTACAGTGATTACGGGGAAAATTATACACATAACCTTTTTTTATAATGGAATGACATTTCTTAAGGAAGTCAAAAGAAAGAATGAAAGGTTGTTGGAGATGTCCCCTTGCGGAAAACCAGATATATATATCCCAGATACAATCTAGACTTCATATGAATCCCAGATTAGGTCAGAAAAAGAATGAAAAAGGGATCATATAAGGGTTCGCGTCATTAAGGCTTTATGCGACCGTCACCCGACCGACAGGTGACCGGTCGCGGACGGAGGCCGACTGAAAATAGCACAGAGTTGCCTATTGAATCAATGTCAACACAAGAAACGAGCGCCCACGCATTCACTCTTAGTTTGCATGCACTGAATGCACTGTACAATGTGTGTGAGCTTTCTGTGTTCGTCTCGGTATGAATGGGGATTAACTCCGTGAAAGTTCAACAAAAGATAATCTCTTTTGTTTGCCCATGGTTTGTTGGGGAAATTATTGATTTTGTTTTGAATTCGACTTTGTGAAGTGAAAAGTGGGTATGTATGTACGATAGGCTATATTATGTTACAAGTTCAGTATGATGGTTGTTATAAAACAGTGTACAGCAGGCCCTACATTAAAATTGTTTCCCAGGATTTGATGAATTGCTTAAAAAATAAACATATTGAACGTTGCTGATTTTGAACTTCTTTACTCTCTTATTTTATAATTCCAACAGATAGATCATCGTCTTAATCAATTTAAATAGGCTATTCCTTTTTCTTCATAGAGCATTAATATATTTTCAAAAGCATTTCTTGTCTTTTCATACCAAAGGTAATTGGAAAAATAAATTAGGTCCTAGCTTGTGTTGTCTTTTCTTTCCACAAAGTTTACAGGTTTAGACCTATTTCAATTCAACCAACAAAAAAAAAGCTCGACTTGATCAAACCCAGAAAAATAAAAACGTTAAAAAATGTTTCTAGTTCATATCATAGCCCTTAGGGCCTAATAAACTTCACACGGAGTGGCGAAATGAAGCACCCATTTTCACCGTAAAGTTTTCATTACTATAGCCCAGGCTTATATTGAATTTTTGAAGCCGACATATACTGACATAGTAGAGCAGGAGTTGGGGGAATTTTACAAATATTCATATGCTCCCAGATATTTAAACAAAAATGTTGTTATCTTCCCTTTATCTTCACCTGTGTAGGCAAATGTCCAAGATATCTCTGGTGACCCTCCCAGTGAAGGGGCAAGGGAAACCCCAACCCCTGCGAAAATGTTGTAAGGTCACAAGTTTTGTCTGATATATTTGCCCACAACGATACAAAGCTTCCCCTCTCTTTCCCCTAACATCAAAATCCTGGCGCCGCTTCTGCAAAGGTTGTGAACAAGTATAAGAATGCCGTATACAAATAAACAATGCGATAGCAAAGTCATAAAATTAAATTTGCTTACGGAAACTGGGTGGGTAAAACCATGAAATAGACAAGGTTTCACAAATTTATCACAAAAAAAATGAACATACGGGAAAAAAAGTGGAATTACAGGGAAAAAAAGTGGAATTACATGGCACCCATTGTTTAATGAAATTATCAACGAAATAACCATTGAAAACCTTTCCAGCAAAGTCTTGCTGCTGGAATAAAGATACAGATATATATGAACATGTTCAACTAAAATTCATCAAAATAATTATGCATTTCCAAAATATCAATTGATTTCTTTCAAGTTAAAGAATGTCTTTGGAAAGTTCATTCTAAGCTCAGGTCTACCATTTGACTGATATGAAAGACAGCAGCTTTCTGGAAATAACCTTGGTAGTGACATCAGAATACACATGAATGAGGTTGAAAGGTTAAGTACATCTGAGTTGATAGTGAACCATTTGTGGCTAAACAGTAATTTACCATATCCCTTCACAAGGAGACATAAAAGGTTAAAGAGGCATAAATTTTGAAATTATTGTGTCAGGTTTCGTGTCTCATCCTACAAACACATAAATATAACATGATAAACAAACCAAACCTTGGATACATATAATCTCCAAAACAACATCATGTAATAACATGGCATATACAAAAGATACATAAGAAAAATGCAATACATCAAAATCACAAGGTTGCAAGTGAAAAATATGAAATCATGGATCAAATTCGAATCACACAATTAAAAAACTCTTGACAATGCATCTGCGTTGCCATTATTTTTACCCTTCTTATGAGCAATTGAGAAGCTATATGGCTGAAGGGAAAGTGACCACCGAACTAATCTGGGATTATTACTTTTCATCGTATCTAACCACTTTAAGGGTTGATGGTCACTTCAGATAAGAAATTTTGTCCCAAACAAATACACATGTAGCTCCTTAATTGCCCACACAATAGCTAGGCATTCTTTTTCTATAGTCGCATAATTTTCTTCTCTGGGGAAAAGTGTCCTACTTATATACATGGTTGGGTGCTCTAGGCCTTCATCATCAAACTGACAAAGTACTGCCCCTATACCTCTTTCTGATGCATCAGTTTGAAGGACAAATTGCTTCTTGAAATCAGGGCTCTTAAGAACGGGCACTATAACCAAAGCTTCTTTAAGCTTTTGGAATGCGTTTTCACATTTGTCCTCCCAGATAACCTGATTTGGATTCTTTGACTTTGTGAGGTCACTGAGCGGGCTTGCTATTGCCGAGCAGTCTGGTATAAACTGTCGGTAATAATTTATCAACCCCAGGAACGATCTCACATCCTTCTTAGTTACTGGTGTTGGGAAATTTGACACTGCCATAAGTTTATCTGGGTGCGGTTGTAATTTTCCATTTCCAACTACATACCCTAAGTACGGCACTCTTGTGCTTGCAAAAGTACACTTTGATGGCTTAACTGTCAACCCGGCCTCACGTATTTGATCTAACACTGTCTCAACATGCACCATGTGTTCTTCCCAAGTTGAGCTGAATATAATGATGTCATCAATATAGGCCTTAGCAAATTTACTGCACCCCATTAATACTCTATCAACTAATCTTTGAAAGGTTGCAGGGGCATTTTGCATACCAAAGGGCATGACGAGATATTCAAACAACCCAAAGGGAGTCACAAATGCAGACTTTGCTTTTGCAACTTCATTTAGAGAAACTTGCCAGTATCCCTTTGTTAAATCCAGACTAGAGATAAATTTGGCATTACCAACATCATCAATTAGTTCCTCAATTTTGGGGATTGGGTAAGCATCAAATTTCGTTACTTGATTCAACTTCCGGTAATCAGTGCAGAACCGAATGCTGCCATCCTTTTTTGGGACTAGCACAACAGGGGAAGCCCAAGAACTATGTGACCTTTGAATTATTCCCTGTTCGAACATTTGTTGAAGCTCCTTTTCTACAGTGTCTTTTACTGCAGGTGGAAGCCTATATGCCCTTTGTCGTATGGGCGTGTCACATGTAACCTCAATTGAATGTTGAGTGATGTTGGTGCGCCCAGGTAAATCAGTCAATGTGGTGTCAAAAGATTCCAAAAGATTTGATAAATCACACAGCTGTTCAGCTGTTAGTTCGTGACCAAGCTTTGCATCTTTCCAAGTTTCAGTCCTTTGACCTAATTCGGGACAGTCTATTTCCCTCCCAATCTGAGGCACACCTCCCTCATCAATAATATGAGATTCATTTGCATCACCACTCTGTTGTTTATTGTTGGGACCCAACACTTCAAATTTTGCCCAATCTATAGTTATTACAGGTTCCGCAACTAATTCCTTTACACATTTATTCCCCCTCTTAGATTGAGAAAGGAGGTGATTTTCATTTGTGACTGGAGTCACTTTTACATCAGTTTTTCGATTATACTCTTTTTCACGAGTTTCTTCTGTGTTTTGCTCTTTCACTTGACTGCGTGTTACTACAGCTACAACCCTTTCATTTTCATAAACTTCATTTCCCAGAAGCACATCATAACGTAAGTCCTTCGATACACCAGCAGTTACCCACCCATTAAAGTAACTACAACTTACAAATACCCTTGCTACAGGAAAAGATTTTGGTACATCATCAAATCCACGAACTGTTACACATTTCTCTTTCAAAATCTGTTGGGGTTCCACATACATCTCTTTTACCATGGTCCGGTTGCATCCAGTATCACGTAAAATACATGCATGTTTGTCATTCACTGAACCCTGCACTACGAAATCCAAATGTATAGAACTGCTACAGACATTTCCTTCTCTATTTTTAATCTCAGGGAAATTTTGTCTTTCACCCCTTCTCTGAGGGCAATTAGGGACTATGTGACCCTGTTCCTTACATCTATAACATGTACGGGTGTCCCCGTCACCCCCTCTTCCTACATTATACCCACTAGCCTGCTTTGCCGATGCAGGTTTATTATCACCTGAGGCGGCCTCCTGGAAATTTCTACCAGTCTTTTTACTGCCTTCGAAAGTACTAGTAAACCACTTCCACCCCCCTCGGGATACAACATACTCATCTGCCACGTGAGCCATTTCTAGTGGGGTGGCAGGACTTTTCTCACGCAACCAAACCGCAAGATCCTTCGGTAATTGCTGCAATGCCTGTTCCCTCAACAGGACTTTTTTTATATCTTGAGTATTCTTGACGGATTCTGAATTCATCCATCTATCCAGATGGGAAGACAGTTTCACCATCCACTCTTTAAAACTCTCACCATATCCCCAGCGTGAGGAGCGGAACTTCCGTCGGTAGGTCTCAGCATTCAGCTGATACTTTTCTAATATTGCTGCCTTCACCCGGTCGTAACTACTCAGGTGCTCAACGGCAAGACCTGCATACGCCTCCCTCACCTTCCCTGTCAGACGGGGGGCTAATAAATTGGCCCACTTTTGCTTGTCAACTTGACTAACCACCATCAAGTTTTCAAAAGTTTGAAGATATACATCAATATCTTCATTGGGCCCTAACACAGGGACAGAGATATTGCTAGGCCTTTCCCATGACCTCTCAAGGATGGTCATCCTAGCCTCCATCTCCTCCCTCTGCAACTGGAGAGTTGCCTGAAATTGCTCTTGTTCCATCTTCATTCTCTTGAGCTCAAGCTGGAACAGCTGATCTGCCGAGAGGCCTTTAGCAGCATTTTGTCCTGCACTATTTTCCTCCTTTGCCCCCAACCCAGTCACTTCAGTGGAAAATATACCTAGTAAAAAGTCATCTTCCCCTTGACATTCATCATTCACCTCCCTAGACTGCTGCCTAGTATAATATGGATGAGACATATCTACCTGACACGTTAATCAATTAAGGACTAAACAATATTTCCAAAAATTGCCTCTAGTCTCAATGAAAGGATATGGCTACTTACCATTCACCCACTTCTATCCTCGATGTTGTATCCAGGCATCTCTTCCAGGCTACCATAGGTCACTAGTCCGGCTATCAGGCAATGATGTGGTTCACGGAAAGCAAGCGAAAATTACAGGCCCTTCCAAATGCTACCAAGTCATCAGCGTCGTCACTGTCATCTCAAGGGTCATCCACGTCAGCACAACGGACATCATGGTTACAAAATGGTCATCAACAACAGCACAACCGAAATCATCATCGGCAGGGATATATCCTCCGAAAGTCCCAATAATTATCATAAAGGCACTTATTTGTTTTCTCTCAAAACAAAATTCACAACATCGTGAGTCTCAAATGTCATCGTCGGAACATCAAACAATCACAGTTACATGTAGGCATGACTTTCTCAACGCCAAATTCAAGTTCTCTTCATTCCAATCAATCAATGGTTAGGTGCAAATTTCTTTGCTTAAAATCCCACCGCTAAGTCCACCATGTCATACAAACTCCTACGAGTTTGTGGTACGCTGCCACCATTCATTTATACATAAATGAAAAAACAAGTAAAAGCGGAATCGTGTTTGACAAAGTTCCAAAATACCTCTCTGTGATATGTTGATAGCAAAAAAAGTTTATGTCCGAGTTAACACCACTTCAGTAAAATAATACCAGATAGACATCAAGTACATGTTGTCGGTTAATCAAACTCCAAACACGAGAAATTGCATTGCTCTAATCTATTGCCCTGTTCGATGTACCATATTTACTCTCACTGAAAAGACTTAAGCCATCACTGTCTGATGACGAACTCTCTCTCTCTCTCCTATATTACTCCATCCCTTAATAACTTTTGGTCCTAATAACTTTAGGCCAATCAGGCACACACACATATCAATACTTGTTAAACTTAAACCCAATCAGCAACAGACACTTTATTCAGGACCCACCCCTTTTGGTTAAATTTACTAGGGAAGATAAATGAGCATCATGCCTGCCAATCACAGGTGACTTTTCAACTGAAAGGCCAAGGAGAAGATAGGTTCAAGGAAACCTCAAAATAGGTGATTATAATTACACAAAGGGCAGGGTCAGGAAGATGTAGCAAAACCAAAGTATTTAGCCCATGACAATGATAAATTGCTCATGGGGTAAGAGACAGACAACACAGTACAGAGGATGTGGTCAGTGAAGGAGACACAGCTGAGTGATTACAGGCAAAATCAGGACAAATGGGATAATTATCTCAAAAGTGAAACATTCTGACATTGAAATAGTACAGGGAGAACCACCATAACTAATGGGGTAATAAATACATATAGGTTGATGCCCTGTGCTAATTCCATCCACCATCAAAGCTATACTGAATAAATAAATTTAAGCTAAGAAACAAAATACCATCATCAACAATAAGCAAACAAAATACCTAAATACAAGATGAATACATAAACAGATACATGAATAATCAAAATACATGAAGTACCACATATGACACATGTGAGAAGGGGCTACTTTATGACACTGAGTAATGTTAATCAACCGCATCACGAATCCAGCAACACCACAGGTAGTCAATTGCGAGCAGTGACCTAGATCAGGAAAGCTCTTACTTTGACAACAGCCTAGATTCCGTAATATGAGACGTACTCCCCGCTTGAAACAAACATTATTCTTCCATCAAGTGATGATATTTCTTGTATAACACACGTGGCCGCTAACATGTTGAGTTAGCGTCCACGTGTTTTTTGATATAGGGTACCATTTGAGAGAGAGAAAAAAATCAAACTGAAAACAATTAAAATTATAGTTTTGATTGTTTTTCATCTATAACCACTAAAATATTATTGTTAAATTACAATAAATAAGAACCCAATCACTGTTTTCTTGTTATACTTAACTACCCAGGCATACTACATTATATTAAGCAACACTATTAAGTCAGAGTCATACGTCCGGGCAAACTTCGTTCTGACCCAAATGTTTGATAGTATATTAGATTGTGAATACCAAACCGCGCCTTCTTATGCACTTCTTTAGATAATATCAGCTGATAATGTTTGTTTGGTCGATCATATATCAGGGAGTCATCTCTGATCCCAGAGATAATATAATTTTTCTCTTTTGAATGAAAATTAAGCATTTCCCCGCGATACAGAACAAAAGTGGAGGTACAACACTTCCCCCTTTGCATTCCCGTGATGAGGAAATTTATTAAGGGATATCCCCTTCCCGAAACTGGCATTAATAAATCCCAAGGCTTTATACATTTTTCGGATATTACCCCTCCCCCCCCGTTAATAGACTTCACACCTAACATGCATCAAACATATCTTTTGAATGAAAATGTTAAGCATTCCCCCGCGATACAGAAAGAAAGTGGAGTTACACCACTCCCCCGCCCCCCTCCCTCTTTTCTTTCCAGTGTTAATGAAATTTATTAACGGATATCCCCCCCGAGACTGACATTTACTAACCCCTTCGATCTTTCGGATATTACTCTTCCCCCTCTCTCCACTTCTGTTAATTGACTTCACACTAAACATCTTTTTTAAATTAAAATATTAAGCATTTCTCCGCGATGTAATGGAAATTTCCCATGTCATGCAAGCGCGTATAAGGAAACAAATCCAGGCACTGCAATATTAGAAATGGTCCTAAATATTCATACGCTTCCATATAGGCTTTGGGACCCAGGGTGATGATAACATTATAAGTTATTATAATCTTAAGGCAATGTTTGCTTTCTTGAAATACTCATAGAGAATAAGAATCATTTGATAATGAATACTATCTTCTACCGTTCAGATATTGGCAATTTCAAAGGGACATACAGTATGTTTAATGAGCAATGTCACTACCAGCAATGTCACTACCAGCTCCCACCTGTACCTAAATCTCATATTCATACACAAAGTGATACGTTCCTTGTGTACTTGATACCCTGGGATTCATTCCATCGATGATGCGCTAGCTTCAATGTGTTCAGGTGTTACAAATAGTATTCATTTTATGACTGAAAACAGTCAGAATTATCATTGTTTTGATTGCATTTGTTCCCAAAACATTAAAATTTCGTTATTTTTAGATTACAATACATATAAACACCATTCGCTCTTGAGAAAATATGCTTTTGGTATAAAATCTTCTGGGACTAAATTATATCAAACAATAACATTATCCGTGTAACTCATTATCTGAGAAAACTTTCAACTTGGCCCAGATTTTTGTTAGCATATGATACATAGAGAATACCAAGCTCCACCCCCCTCGACCTTAATTGTGTTACAAGGTACCAGATTTTAAGATAATAATTTTGTTGGCAAACCAGAACTAAGTTTTTGTAACCCAATTACGACTGGGTGAGCTAGGGCAATTGTTTACCCTTATTTGCTGTGTATTTCTGTATAGAGTGAATATTACTGGAAGTACAGTACAGTAGGCCTATCTTGTACTTAAAATTTCTGACTTAAGTGACTCGTCCCACCTAACTTTCGGTACATTCCGCCTTTGACAATACCAGTGAGAGAAAGGACATGAACACTTAAATTCTCATAGGCGTAGATCACGGGGGCAAGGGAATGATCACCTCCCCCCCCCCCACATATTACATTTGCAAATTTTGTACGAAGTTACTAGTGAGTAGTTATTTTGATGTTGGGAAATTTCGTCAAACTTAATGTAGGCCTATTACGGATTTATGAAATGATTTTTTTTTTCATAAGTAATGATAAGTTTCCACAGAAATATCAATATTTCAGAAGGATTTCGAACTCAATTGCTTATTGGAGAAGGAAAATGGGTGGGGTTTATTTCCTTTGAAATTAATTTCTTGTGTGAAGAAAACGTGTTTGTTTATGGCTGAATGGGAGTCATTCTGTACAAGTAACTAGAACAGTAGAAGATAATAAAAAGGTCATGTTAGAGTAATTTTTTGCGAGGGAATTTATTGCTTACAATATTCTCACTGACCTATTTACAGTTTTCATTTAAACCCCAAGTCGTACCCTTAACATTTCACAATCGCTCCTTCAATTACCTAGTCTAAAAATTCAGGCTCATGTATGATGTAGTATTACATAATGAGCAAGAGTCCCTCGCACGTGTCTGATTTATGACACTACACCCAAAACTTTCTTTTTGCGTTGAAACATGTGTTAATTTATCCAGTCAGCTCAGTGAAAAAAGACGATCTAATGTACTTTTACTTCGGCCTGATTCCACTGTGACTCAAACAGTTAAAGAAGTGTATGTAAAAAGAATAAAGAGGTATAAACATTGTAAATACTGATTTATCATCATTGATGCATATCATTGGAAACAGCGAAGAGCACATTTTGCATAGAAGAAAGTGTTTCATAAAGACTGATAAATACTATAATTTGAAGGGTAATTTACGGGGTGATTTCGTGATCGTCGTATTTTTAATTTGATTTCTTCTTGTGAGGGGTCGTGCAACCCAAAGCTGCATTTGTACGACTGAACCAAGCACAGAATAATAACATTTACGTCTTACAAAACTTGTAGAACCTCAAGTTGCATTTCTCTCTCACAATGTTTGCAACTTATTTACTCGCAATCTGAAATGATGAGTTGTTAAATGTCGGAGGAGGGGGGGGGGGTGCTACCCACTCATGGAATAAACTGCAAACATCGTCTCCCGATTTGTATTGATACTACAAAAACAATATTTTTTGTAAATATGACAGGCCGCATAGGCAGGATTTTGGGGGAAAGGTTCCAACTTATTTTCTCCATATTTACATCTTCTGTATTGTGGTATATGTTTTGTATCTTCGTGCAATTTCAATAACCCCCACCCCCCCCCCTCCTTCCCCCACACACACACACATACAAATGTTATAAATTTGATGTGACTTAATGTAAGCCAGATCTACTGTACATTGCTTGTAAAGGAACCTCTCACCAACCTTTTGTTGTTCTGGAAGCAATAAAGTTGTTCATCAGTCTGGTCACAGTACCTCAGTCTGGTCACAGTACCTCAGTCTGGTCACAGTACCTCAGTCTGCTCGTCAGTCATCAATCTGCTCATTGGCCATCAGACTGCTGATTGAACTGCATCCTACAGTGATGAAATAGAACAAATTTTTAAGGAAATGACAATTAAAGCGGAGTAAATTTTTCATCGTTCTTTCCAACATTTGGTGACTTACTGTAAGCGGCCAGCCATTCCCACACTGCCGGCCATTCCCATGCTGCCGGCCATTCCCATGCTGCCGCCCATTCCCATACTGCCGCCCATTCCCACGCTGCAGACCATTCCCACGCTGCGGACCATTCCCACACTGCCGGCCATTCCCATGCTGCCGGCGATTCCCACACTGCCGACCATTCCCACACTGCCGGCCATTCCCATGCTGCCGCCCATTCCCACACTGCCAGCCATTCCCATGCTGCCGGCGATTCCCACACTGCCGGCCATTCCCACGCTGTGGACCATTCCCATGCTGCCGCCCATTCCCACACTGCCAGCCATTCCCACACTGCCACCCATTCCCATGCTGCTGCCCATTCCCATGCTGCGGGCATAGCATTTTGATGCGATCGGCAATTCCGGTGCTGCCGGCACGGCATTTTTATGCAGTCGGCTATTCTGATGCTGCCATCTATTCCAGTGCTGCTGGCTATTCCGGTGTTGCCAGCTATTCCGGTGCTGCCGGCACAGTATTTTGATGCGGCAGGCCATTCCGGTGCTGCTGAAACAGTATTTCGATGCTGCCGGCACCGGCATGGCATTTTGATGTGGTCATTCCAGTGTTGCCGGCGTGGTATTTCGATGCTACCGGCATCTGCAAGTACTGTAAATTAGGAACACATTCCTTACACACTGAGATACACCTAGTTTTGGTAAAAATACAATGTTTTCTTTGCCGCCATCAAGGTTTTAACATAATTGTACAACTTGGCATGGATGTAGCCAGACCTGACGATATTGGGGCCACATTTGGCCAACAGCTCTGATGATCAAACTAATTTTGGACATCGGTACTAATGGTACCATTAACCACACAATTTTTGGATGTAGCCAGAGGCGTAAGAAGCAGGGCGAGGGGCAGTAGCCTCTTGAGAAGATTTCACCTTCCTAGCTACTTTGTTTATTTCCAGTTGCGAGGTAAAAATGGGTAATTATTAACATCAAATTGAAAAATTAGGTCAAACTAAAGGGAAAATAGGTCAATTTAAAGAAAAAAATAATTAAATTATATAAACATTTTGTAAAATGAAAGAAAATTTAGCAACATTTCACACAAATTAAAGATATTTCACAAAAATGAAGGAAATTGAAGAAAATTGAATAAACTTTCCCGAAAATTGAAACAAATTTCCAGACAATTATAATTAATTCATCTGAGTGCGCCTCCATTATCACTTATTACTTTTAATTAACCGTGTCTTAACTCTCATTTCGTTTTGTGACAACAACTTGGGGGGACACGTACTACCCCTGACTACGTCCTTGCAGCTTTGCAAAATTGAATATTCAAATTTGAGCATTTTTTGTTTTCCCCTTCCATATCACACACTCCATACCACACACCCACCCCTCCAACCCCCACCCAACCACACCATACAGGTTTGAACATAATTGTACAGCTTAGCAAATCAAATATTTCAATTTCTGAGCATCCACACTCCCTCCCTCCCTCCCTGACACACACTCCCTCCCTCCCTTTCTGACACACACTCCCTCCCTCCCTTTCTGACACACACTCCCTCCCTCCCTCCTGACACACACTCCCTCCCTCCCTCCCTCCCGACACACACTCCCTCCCTCCCTGACACACATTCTCTCCCTCCCTCCTTCCCTGACATACACTCCCTCCCTCCCTCCCTCCCTCCCTGACACACTCCCCTCCCTCCCTCCCTCCCCCTGACACACTCCCTCCCTCCCTCCCTGACACACACTCCCTCCCTCCCTCCCTGACACACACTCCCTCCCTCCCTCCTGACACACCTCCCTCCCTCCCTCCTTCCTGACATACCTCCCTCCCTCCCTCCCTCCCCTGACACACTCCCTCCCTCCCTCCCTGACACACCTCCCTCCCTCCCACCCTCCCTCCCTCCCTCCCTGACACACACCCTCCCTCCCTCCCTCCTGACACACATTCCCTCCCTCCCTCCCCCCTCCCTCCCTGACCACACCCCCTCCCTCCCTGACACACACTCCTCCCTCCCTCCCTCCTGACACACACACCCTCCCCCTCCCTGACACACACTCCTCCCTCCCTCCCTGACACACCTCCCTCCCTCCCTCCCTGACACACACCCCTCCCTCCTCCCTGACACACCCCCCTCCCTCCCCCTCCCCTGACACACTCCCTCCCTCCCTCCTCCCTGACACACCCTCCCTCCCTCCCTGACACACACTCCTCCTCCTCCCTCCCTGACACACTCTCCTCCCCCTCCCCTGACACACCTCCCTCCCTCCCTGACCCTCCCTCCCTCCTGACACACCTCCCTCCCTCCCCTGACACACACTCCCTCCCTCCCTGACACACACTCCCTCCCTCCCTCCCTGACACACACTCCTCCTTCCCTGACACACACTCCCTCCCTCCCTCCCTGACACACACTCCCTCCCCCCTCCCCTGACACACTCCCTCCCTCCCTCCTGACACACACTCCCTCCCTCCCCCTGACACACTCCCTCCCTCCCTCCCTAACACACACTCCCTCCCTCCCTCCTGACACACACTCCCTCCCTCCCTCCCTGACACACATTCCCTCCCTCCCTCCCTGACCCTCCCTCCCCCCCCTGACACACTCCCTCCCTCCCCTCCCCTGACACACACTCCCTCCTCCCTCCCTGACACACACTCCCTCCCTCCCTCCCTCCCTGACACACTCCCCCTCCCTCCCTCCTGACACACACTCCCTCCCTCCCTCCCCTGACACACACTCCCTCCTTCCCTGACACACACTCCCTCCCTCCCTCCCCCTGACACACACTCCCTCCCTCCCTCCCTGACACACTCCCTCCC
The DNA here is from genome assembly GCA_020152595.1 of Chiridota heheva. NCBI lineage: Eukaryota > Metazoa > Echinodermata > Holothuroidea > Apodida > Chiridotidae > Chiridota > Chiridota heheva. Next base: position 29,250 of record JAIGNY010000189.1, on the reverse strand, counting down.
TCCCTCCCTGACACACTCCTCCCTCCCTCCTGACCACACTCCCTCCCTCCCTCCCTGACACACACTCCCTCCCTCCTCCTGACACACCTCCCTCCCTCCCTCCTGACACACACTCCCTCCCCCCTCCTGACACCTCCCCCTCCCTCCCCCTCCCTGACACACTCCCTCCCTCCCTCCCTGACACACACTCCTCCCTCCCTCCCTGACACACTCCCTCCCTCCTCCCTCCCTGACACACACTCCCTCCCTCCCTCCCTGACACACACTCCCTCCCTCCCTCCCACTGACCCTCCCTGACTCCCTCCTCCCTCCCCCTCCCTGACACACACTCCCTCCCCCTCCCTCCCTGACACACACTCCCCTCCCTCCCTGACACACTCCCTCCCTCCCTCCCTGACACACCTCCCTCCCTCCCTCCCTGACACACTCCCTCCCCCCTCCCTGACACACACTCCCTCCCTCCCTCCCTGACACACACTCCCTCCCTCCCTCCCTGACACACACTCCCTCCCTCCCTCCCTGACACACACTCCCTCCCTCCCTCCCTGACACACACTCCCTCCCTCCCCCCTGACACACACTCCCTCCCTCCCTCCCTGACACACACTCCCTCCCTCCCTCCCTGACACACACCCTCCTCCCTCCCTGACACACACTCCCTCCCTCCCTCCTGACACACCTCCCTCCCTCCCTCCCTGACACACACTCCCTCCTCCCTCCCCTGACACACCTCCCTCCCTCCCTCCCTGACACACACTCCCTCCCTCCCTCCCTGACACACACTCCCTCCCTCCCTCCCCCTGACACACACTCCTCCTCCCTCCCTGACACACACTCCCTCCTCCCTCCCCTGACACACACTCCCTCCCTCCCTCCCTGACACACCTCCCTCCCTCCCTCCTCCTCCTCCCTGACACACACTCCCCCTCCCTCCCCTGACACACACTCCCTCCCTCCCTCCCTCCCTCCCTGACACACACTCCCTCCCTCCCTCCCTGACACACACTCCCTCCCTCCCTCCCTGACACACACTCCCTTCCTCCCTCCCTGACACACACTCCCTTCCTCCCTCCCCTGACACACACTCCCTTCCTCCCTCCCTGACACACACTCCCTTCCTCCCTCCCCTGACACACTCCCTTCCTCCCTCCTGACACACTCCCTTCCTCCCTCCCTGACACACACTCCCTCCCTCCCTGACACACACTCCCCCCCCCCTGACACACACTCCCTCCCTCCCTCCCTGACACACACTCCCTCCCTCCCTCCCTGACACACACTCCCTCCCTCCCTCCCTGACACACTCCCTCCCTCCCTCCCTGACACACCCCTCCCTCCTCCCTGACACACACTCCCTCCCTGAGTGATGGAAATCTGCTACAGTACATTTGTGTCAAACATTCCTTGCAATAAACTTTTTGCTTGTAGTGTTACTGTGTTAGGCTAGCTAGCCCACTGGAGGCTAGGCCCATCGGGCAAATGGTCCGGACTAGCTGCAATTCAGCATTTCCATAAACGGGTAATTCCTAGATTAGGGGCCAGAATTTGGAAATGGTCCTGAATATTATTAATGTCTGGCACCTGTTAATGGCACAGAAGCTGTACATGCGTATTCTGCAATCCGCGACTGAAATTCACAAAAATTTGTGAATCTACTACATTGTAAAATATGCAAAAACATTCAAAGATTACTTACTGAAATTTCTTGTTTGTTTTCCACCCAAGGTAACAAATTTTCCAGACACTTCCATGTCTAACCCATCTGTCAGTCTGCACTAGTTGCCAGGCTCGTTCTGCAAAAGAGACAAATAGTGATGAAAAGACCTGAAATTTCAGTTGGCGCCTAATTGCAGTAGGTTATCCTTCAGTCAGTCAGGACATGACGGTGTGATAGTAAATTTTGCCCCCCGTAAATTTGGGCCCCCCGGACCTTATTTCTTAAGGAATGTCTAGTGAATTTGGTCCCCTCCGGACTGATTTTACTAGGTAATTTACTGGTGTGTCTCTGTACGGTTCCTTCAATTAATTTTGTGTACTGAAGTGATAAGCTAACAAGTGATAAGAAAAGCTTAAAGCTAATACACTTAAGAAAAAAAGGCGTGCTTTACGCAAAATGGCAGTGAGATTTAGGGTGAATGGAGAAGAAGGGCTTTTTCTTGCAAAAGGGGGACAAGTTGTTGTCTCCAAATTTCATAGGAAAGAAGGACCTGGGCCCAAATTTCCTCCCGGACTGTTTTTACTATGAGGGGGACCAAATTTACTGGATGGCTACGGCTTAATTGTCTGGGGGGCCCAAATTTCCTAGGAAATAAGGGCTGGGGGCCAAAATTTACTGGGGAGGGGCAAAATTTACTTTTACACCGGCCGTTGTTAGATACCAAGTGTTTCGGTCGAGAAATGTTTCAGTCCAGTTAGATAAGAACTTATTTATGTTTAATCAATAACTAATTATTAATCATTATGCCTATTAATTAATTATTCATTTCTATAGCTTAGAGATAGGTTTAGGTTAGGTTAGGGAGTATACTTGGACCAAAAATCTTGGGATACTGGAGATTTTTTGGACCGAAACACTTAGTATTTACAGCCGTCAGTACATAAAGTTTGCAAATTATGCATGATCTGAATAAGTTGATTGACCTAAAATATTAGTCCGCACACAATCTCAATCATCACAACCATGACTTCATGGCAGTTTATCTCTGTCTGACCTAAAAAACATGAATTTGAAGCGTTTCGCCAAGAAATCATAGCAATCCAAGCATATTCTCCATCTTAAAACTCCAGTTCATAACGAACCATTTACCTTAGAGTCACAAAGTCAGAGTGTTTGCTGTGTTAATTTGGGCGGAGTGATATGGGGGTTAGAAAGCAGTGCCTGGAGGGTGCACACTAGTATTAGCCAATGGGAGTGAAAACAAAGCTTGGTTAGCTGGTAAGATAGAAAGAGAGGCAGACAAAGACAGGTTGGGGGAGATGTTAATCCCGCCTGCTGAAAATTCCAGGTTCAACTGGGATGAACTGGGTTTTTTCCAACTAGGTTGATATGGAAATTGGAACAACTGTTGAACTAGGTTGAACTGGGTTGAACTAGGTTATCTACTTTGCCCTATTTGAACCCAATTCGACCTAGTTCAAACCCAGTTCAACCCAGTTCAACCTTGTTGAAAAGTTCAAATGGGTTCAACTGGAATTTACAGCAGGGCAAATTACGTTCCGAATTTTCCGTGCACGGCAGCAGCCTAACATAGTAAATTCTAATACGAGATCTAATGTTAAACATACCCATCAACTTAGTACATTGACATGCCAAAAAGTTTTTCGATACAGCTTTCCATACCCGACACCGGACTTTTCATGTAACAAGTCCGGTACAATGATACCCCAACCTGACTTCCATTATCACCAGCTTGTTTACACTCATAACAAAGAACCTCTCTTTTATCATTAAGACACAGTCACAAGTTACATGAGTAAGGATGATGAGCAGGGGATTGGATTGCATACTGGTCTGGCAAGCTGGTGGCTTGTGCAGTGTAGTGTGAAATTGACAGTCTGAATGCTTCAGGCAATTTTGACCAATTCTCCTATAGAGAGGAATTTCGTCATGAATTTGTTCCAAAATGAAATTTGTAAGTCACCCAAAAGTTCAATTCGGTTGATTAATTAAGTGTTTAAACAGATCTCCTTTTAATCTCGCTCTATTTATGTCATCTGCTGATTTACACACATATTAAACATAACATACATTACGCACATTAAATTCCGATAAAAACAACTGAACTATAGGAATTTAAGCAATTGAATGTACATACTGTATTATCATAAAATCATCCATACATGAAGCTCTTTGCATAAACATACGTACATGCACACAGTTCAGGTTCACATTTTAATCCTTGTGAATCACTGCTGGCAGCTTGCCAAGTCCATCACTTACCATACAAACAAACTTTAACAAAGTAAATATTACACCCCCAAGAGCCCAAGGCATGCTTAGACCGGTCCAAATGTAAGTAACCAATCACATTTGTTTTAAACCCCATATGCACTTAACATTATAACGGACTGATCGATATTCTTTTGATTTGTGGGGGATTTGATATTGACAAAAGTTGTTGCGTAGTTCATAGGAACGTGTGCCGTATGGCTTTCATCGAATGATACTAGGACGAAAATAAAAGCGGTACAAAGTTTGGGCAAGATGAATAACAATGGGAATTGAGAGAAGAATTTCCGGCATATGTTGTACTTTTTTTTTTTTTTTGGGGGGGGGGGGGGGGAACTTTGACAGTTAAATATCCATTGTAATTTGAATATCCATTGTACATACAAAATATTTTGTAAATCTTTCTAGCATTCCGTTAAAAAAAAATTATAATATTTTTTTTTTATTAAAACAACTTTTTCGATGACAATTTGTGAATAGAAGTGGACTAAATATGAACAGTTCTTCATGGGAGGGGGTCTAGTAGGTCACCCTGGATTGTCACTGGAGCCCGGCACTCAAACTTGTCTAGCTAGAACCCTGCTGTATTTGTATATATGTTCTAAAATTGTTCTGGAAGTGACGTCACACGTCCCTTAGCAGTTTTCAATTCTTGCATTGTTGGGAGCGCCGATTACTTGATTACGTATGATTTTTTTCATGCAAATGGTTTCTTTTCAGGATTTTTTATGGAATATTATGCTTTTGCTATTAATGAACTATTCAAAACTGTTATAAACTCAATTTGTATGTGTCATGCCCTCTTTAACTCATGGTGGAAATTACATGTGTAACCCCCGTCACAAATTATGTGACAGGGGTAACTTACAGTGCAAGATGCAGTATGCAAGGCAAAGAAAATAAATGACATCCCAAATACGAAGGATCATATAAATTTAAATATATTAATATTATGAATACCCTTTAAAACCATATTTTAATTACTTAAATTATTGAAAGTGTAACCCACAGCAGCATGCCAAAGTGCAACACAGAGCAGCGTGCCAAAGTGCAACACAGAGCAGCATGCCAAAGTGCAACACAGAGCAGCATGCCAAAGTGCAACACAGAGCAGCGTGCCAAAGTGCAACACAGAGCAGCGTGCCAAAGTGCAACACAGAGCAGCGTGCCAAAGTGCAACACAGAGCAGCGTGCCAAAGTGCAACACAGAGCAGCATGTCAAAGTGCAACACAGAGCAGCATGCCAAAGTGCAACACAGAGCAGCGTGCTGCCAAAGTGCAACACAGAGCAGCTTGTCAAAGTGCAACACAGAGCAGCGTGCCAAAGTGCAACACAGAGCAGCGTGCCAAAGTGCAACACAGAGCAGTGCCAAAGTGCAACACAGAGCAGCGTGCCAAAGTGCAACACAGAGCAGCATGCCAAAGTGCAACACAGAGCAGCATGCCAAAGTGCAACACAGAGCAGCATGCAAACAGCAGCATGCCAAAGTGCAACACAGAGCAGCATGCCAAAGTGCAACACAGAGCAGCATGCCAAAGTGCAACACAGAGCAGCGTGCCAAAGTGCAACACAGAGCAGCATGCCAAAGTGCAACACAGTGCCAAAGTGCAACACAGAGCAGCGTGCCAAAGTGCAACACAGAGCAGCGTGCCAAAGTGCAACACAGAGCAGCGTGCCAAAGTGCAACACAGAGCAGCATGCCAAAGTGCAATACAGAGCAGCATGCCAAAGTGCAACACAGAGCAGCATGCCAAAGTGCAACACTGAGCAGCGTGCCAAAGTGCAACACAGAGCAGCATGCCAAAGGGGTATTCCACATCAATTCAACAAGAAAAAAATCAAAATGTAACCCACCCTCTCACATTTGCTTCAAATTTGGCTTATTTGTTGAATATTATACATCTATAACACTCTGAAAGTTTCAGCATCATAGCTTTATTCGTTTTCGAGTTACGAACGATTGAAAATCAGCTATTTTTAGCCGAGTTTCGTCGTCATGGCGGCCATTTTGAAATTGATCGCCAAAGAAAAATCAAAATAACTTTTGTTTCCCGCATCCCGTTACATTGAAAATTGGCACCTGGGTGTTTTTTGAGGTGCTGGATTCAAAAATTTAAGTTATAACACTGTAGGGGTAACTTTACATGTCAATATTTGGGTTTCAAAACAAATCCCAAGTTTTTCATGAACCTCGGAATGTACATTATTCACAAGGATATTTCTACAAATGCTCTATCTTCAAAAGTCTTCATACTTTGCATGTTGATAGAACACATATGGAAGTATAACATATCCAAAAAATGGTGTTGGGCTTATGTGTAGTTTTTATTTTAGAGCAGTTTGAAATTTGGAGCTAATATCAGTCATTACGGTAGCAAATGCACTATATTATTCCCAATACCATGCAAAAAGTGAATATTTAAGATGTTACTATACTCAATTATAAACATGTCATTACAATTCATTGAAGTATTCTCTATAATAAATCTATGACCCCAATAAAACACATTATTTGAGGATGTTTAATTTAAAGGGTCATGTTTAGCTTTAATTTTGTTACATCATTGCATGTACTAATTTGAAAGCCGGCACTCGTGAAGTATAATTAACTTGTATTACCAGTTTACCACTGAATACAAAATGCTCCAGTACAAGATTATATACTGACAATGTTCACTACACATGGATTATCTTCATGACTTTAGCTTTGTCTTCATCATCCAGATGATACTGGCGACCAGTTGCAGTTATCAACGGTTTTAATGTACAGTATATTTAAAGTATATCTGTTTCTGGAACCCAGCATTCATCTTCCCTTACAGGCCATTTGAATGATCTGGATGGGTAATTTGGATGCATGAATTTGATACGAATATCTCTCTCCTCACTATTAAGTTCACAAACTAATCCAATCCAGTACTTAGCATCATATTGACAAATAACAGTATCAGAAGCCTGTATCTCCAATGTTAATTCCTCATTGTTAAAAAAGTCAAATTCTACTACATTAGTTTCGTCTGATGAGACTCGCTTTGCAGCAATGGCTGTAGATGACTTGAGTGAAAAGTGATGGAAGCCTCTTGTTCCTGGAATTGTTGTGGCATTTGTAAAACGGTCCAATAATTTGTTTCTGGTTGTGACCATCTCATCTTTTGTTATGTACAAGAAATTAATCCCGCTTATCTCCTCTTGGCAAAATTTAAACATATCAAGTGTTGTCATAATTTGATTGCTTGATGGGCGCTGTAAACTTGCCATTGTTGTTAATCTCTTTACTGTTCCCCCAACACCATCACATGGGGATTTGCCATGGCTTGTGGCAAAGAAGGACCATGTGCAATCCATACTGAAATCACCTTGATGATAGCACAGGTTTAAGAAATGTTTACAATTTTTGTATTGACCTGCACAGCCATCTGAAAAATAGTTGATTTTTTTAACTGTTGATGGTAAGTTGGCCTTGATGAATGAAACTGTGCGATTGAGAATTTCATATACCATACTAACGTCATGTGTCAAATCATCAGAAATGAAACATAGTGAAGTCTGCTGTAATTTGTCATCTTTCTTGAAGTACAACACAGTGGGGTGAAGTGTACATTGCTTTTTGTTTCAGTGGAACCCTTGCACCTCGTCCTGAACTGTAAATCCAGTTCTCGGCAAAGTCCACCAGAACAATAACTTCATCGTTGCTTAAATTTTCCTTCCTTTCTTTTAAATATTGAGATTGAGCTTTAGCTGTGTATGAGTGCGTGGTTAGTTTATCCAGTTTCTCTACAAGTAGGGATACAAACTCATCAACTGCTGCAGTCTGAGTTGTAAGGTCTGTTCTATCAGTGCTTATCCACTGCTTAAAAACTATGACATTCTCTTCAGGATTATCATCATCATCATCACTTTCTTCATTTTCCTCTTTTAAATGTCTTCCAAATATTTCTTTACACTTTCAGTTCCAGGGCACTTTTCACATCTGTGCACCATGCACTCTTTGCTGTCTCTGCTACAAACTATCATCTCTGTTAGTTTATGAGTTTCTTTTTCCAGTCCTATTGCACTTAGCATTAGGGATACATTTTGGTGGATAGTGCATACACAAACAGAATGGGCACCAGACGAACTAACAGTGACACACCACTTTGGTCTTGATGAACAAAATTTGGAGAATCCGAGTTTCACAGTGGGATGTTTCTGCTTAAATGCCAAGTATAATTCCTTTAAGTTACACAATAACAACCGCTTCTGTGCATGAACGTTCTTTGATATACTGACATAATCCTTTTTGCCTGGCATAAGTCTGCTGTACTCATCATCACAATCAAACTCCTTCACTAATTCAGCTACATCATGCGAAATCTCCTTTCCTCTTTTTCTGTGTGGTTGCTCAAGGATGCCTTTTTCTTTCTTCAGCTTTCTTGCTTGTCTAACAAGATAATTTGAAACCTGAAATGTTTCTGCAGTCCTCTCTATAGACCAAGCCACTGGAGCTAAAGTCAAAATCTGAACTTTCTTTGATCTATTTAAAATTTGTAACTTTTCTTTCATTAGACCGATGAGCTGATCAAAGTCATTTGCTTTCTCTTTAAGTTGTTTTTCCACAGACTCCTGCTTTTCTACATTTAATCAAATCCTCTTCTACATCTAACACAGATGCTACCTGCTCTTGAATGGTTGAATATTGCTCAGAAAGCTTTCTTTTCACTTGTTTTAGCTTTTTTACTCCAACTACCGGTTTTGAATGGGATGGTCATTGTAATGGTCAGAAACTTAATATTTGCTAAATATATTGACAGCAATTTGTTGTGATATATTACTTCTTGCTGTGTGGAAATGTGCTAAGGTTATAATTCTACAGCAATTAAAGGTTGTCACTCACAAACCCATGTGCACTACGTACTGTACCAATGAATTTGCTTCTGTAATGAGCCAAATTAGCTCCAAATTTCAAAATGCTCTAAAACAAAAACTACACATAAGCCCAACACCATTTTTTGGATATATTATACTTCCATATGTGTTCTATCAACATGCAAAGTATGAAGACTTTTGAAGATGGAGCATTTGTAGAAATATCCTTGTGAATAATGTACATTCCGAGGTTCATGAAAAACTTGGGAATTTTTTTGAAACCCAAATATTGACATGTAATGTTACCCCTACAATGTTGTAACTTAAATTTTTGAATTCAGCACCTCAAAAAATACCCAGGTGCCAATTTTCAATGTAACGGGGTGCGGGAAACAAAAGTTATTTTGATTTTTCTTTGGCAATCAATTTCAAAATGGCCGCCATGACGACGAAACTCGGTTAAAAATAGCTGATTTTTAATCGTCCGTAACTTGAAAACGAATAAAGCTATGATGCTGAAACTTTCAGAGTGTTATAGATGCATTATATATTACAAATAAGCCAAATTTGAAGCAAATCTGAGATGGTGGGTTACATACCCTTGTTGATTTGACATGGAATACCCCCAAAGTGCAACACAGAGCAGCATGCCAAAGTGCAAAACAGAGCAGCATGCCAAAGTGCAACACAGAGCAGTGTGCCAAAGTGCAACACAGAGCAGCATGTCAAAGTGCAACACAGAGCAGCATGACAAAGTGCAACACTGAGCAGCATGCCAAAGTGCAACACAGAGCAGCGTGCCAAAGTGCAACACAGAGCAGCATGCCAAAGTGCAACACAGGAGCAGCGTACCAAAGTGCAACACAGAGCAGCGTGCCAAAATGCAACACAGAGCAGTGTACCAAAGTGCAACACAGAGCAGCATGCCAAAATGCAACACAGAGCAGCATGCCAAAGTGCAACACAGAGCAGCATGCCAAAGTGCAACACAGAGCAGCATGCCAAAGTGCAACACAGAGCAGCGTGCCAAAGTGCAACACAGAGCAGCGTGCCAAAGTGCAACACAGAGAAGCGTGCCAAAGTGCAACACAAGAGCAGCGTGCCAAAGTGCAACACAGAGCAGCATGCCAAAGTGCAACACAGGAGCAGCGTACCAAAGTGCAACACAGAGCAGCGTGCCAAAGTGCAACACAGGAGCAGCGTGCCAAAGTGCAACACAGAGCAGCGTGCCAAAGTGCAACACAGAGCAGCATGCCAAAGTGCAACACAGAGCAGCGTGCCAAAGTGCAACACAGAGCAGCGTGCCAAAGTGCAACACAGAGCAGCGTGCCAAAGTGCAACACAGAGCAGCATGCCAAAGTGCAACACAGAGCAGCATGCAACACAGAGCAGCGTGCCAAAGTGCAACACAGAGCAGCGTGCCAAAGTGCAACACAGAGCAGCGTGCCAAAGTGCAACACAGAGCAGCGTGCCAAAGTGCAACACAGAGCAGCGTGCAAAGTGCAACACAGAGCCGCGTGTTAAAGTGCAACACAGAGCAGCGTGCCAAAGTGCAACACAGAGCAGCGTGCCAAAGTGCAACACAGAGCAGCGTGCCAAAGTGCAACACAGAGCAGCGTGCCAAAGTGCAACACAGAGCAGCGTGCCAAAGTGCAACACAGAGCAGCGTGCCAAAGTGCAACACAGAGCAGCGTGCCAAAGTGCAACACAGAGCAGCGTGCCAAAGTGCAACACAGAGTGCCAAAGTGCAACACAGAGCAGCGTGCCAAAGTGCAACACAGAGCAGCATGCCAAAGTGCAACACAGAGCAGCGTGCCAAAGTGCAACACAGAGCAGCGTGCAAAGTGCAACACAGAGCAGCGTGCCAAAGTGCAACACAGAGCAGCGTGCCAAAGTGCAACACAGAGCAGCGTGCCAAAGTGCAACACAGAGCAGCATGCCAAAGTGCAACACAGAGCAGCGTGCCAAAGTGCAACACAGAGCAGCGTGCCAAAGTGCAACACAGAGCAGCGTGCCAAAGTGCAACACAGAGCAGCGTGCCAAAGTGCAACACAGAGCAGCGTGCCAAAGTGCAACACAGAGCAGCGTGCCAAAGTGCAACACAGAGCAGCGTGCCAAAGTGCAACACAGAGCAGCGTGCCAAAGTGCAACACAGAGCAGCGTGCCAAAGTGCAACACAGAGCAGCGTGCCAAAGTGCAACACAGAGCAGCGGGCCAAAGTGCAACACAGAGCAGCGTGTTAAAGTGCAACACAGAGCAGCGTGTTAAAGTGCAACACAGAGCAGCGTGCCAAAGTGCAACACAGAGCAGCATGCCAAAGTGCAACACAGAGCAGCGTGCCAAAGTGCAACACAGAGCAGCATGCCAAAGTGCAACACAGAGCAGCGTGCCAAAGTGCAACACAGAGCAGCGTGTTAAAGTGCAACACAGAGCAGCGTGCCAAAGTGCAACACAGAGCAGCGTGCAACACAGAGCAGTGCAACAACACAGAGCAGCATGCAACACAGTGCAACACAGAGCAGCAGCGTGCAAAGTGAAACACAGAGCAGCGTGTTAAAGTGCAACACAGAGCAGCGTGTTAAAGTGCAACACAGAGCAGCGGGCCAAAGTGCAACACAGAGCAGCGGGCCAAAGTGCAACACAGAGCAGCGGGCCAAAGTGCAACACAGAGCAGCGTGCCAAAGTGCAACACAGAGCAGCGTGCCAAAGTGCAACACAGAGCAGCGGGCCAAAGTGCAACACAGAGCAGCGTGCCAAAGTGCAACACAGAGCAGCGTGCTAAAGTGCAACACAGAGCAGCGTGCCAAAGTGCAACACAGAGCAGCGTGTTAAAGTGCAACACAGAGCAGCATGCCAAAGTGCAACACAGAGCAGCGGGCCAAAGTGCAACACAGAGCAGCGTGCCAAAGTGCAACATAGAGCAGCGTGCCAACAAATTTCATAACATGGTGTCGATAAACATCAGCAATATTATTTCACTGAGGACATAAATACTTAGTGATTCATGTTTGAGAAAAGGCAAAAACCTGCATTGTTTTCATGTAACACATGTCACACATGTTTGTCAAGCTATATCTCTACTACTTAAGCTTTTGCCTGAATATTGTTTCGTTGATTACACACTTTCTAGTGTATGATATAACACTGGGATAATATCATTCACAATTTGAAAGAAATGCTATTGAAGTTCAAAAATTGTCAACAAAAGAAGTCACACCATTTCATTACCAAAGAACATAAACTGACAAAAGGTTTCTTGCTCCACAATGTTTTAGTGTTCACTTCTGCATAATACAATTTGAGGGGTATTTTCTTCAAAATTAGAACCTTTCCAAATATTGAAAAATTTAAAAAGTATTTTACAGTTTACTTTTACTTCATTAGAGACTGTTCAGGTCAAATAAAGGATTCAATAATGTGCCATCTGTTTATCTCTTACTTCATTAGAGACTGTTCAGGTCAAATAAAGGATTCAATAATGTGCCATCTGTTTATCTTTTACTTCATTAGAGACTGTTCAGGTCAAATAAAGGATTCAATAATGTGCCATCTGTTTATCTTTTACTTCATTAGAGACTGTTCAGGTCAAATAAAGGATTCAATAATGTGCCATCTGTTTATCTTTTACTTCATTAGAGACTGTTCAGGTCAAATAAAGGATTCAATAATGTGCCATCTGTTTATCTTTTACTTCATTAGAGACTGTTCAGGTCATATAAAGGATTCAATAATGTGCCATCTGTTTATCTTTTACTTCATTAGAGACTGTTCAGGTCAAATAAAGGATTCAATAATGTCTGTTTATCTTTTACTTCATTTTTACTTCAGAGACTGTTCAGGTCAATAAAGGATTCAATAATGTGCCATCTGTTTATCTTTTACTTCATTAGAGAAATAAAGGATTAAATAATGTGCCATCTGTTTATCTTTTACTTCATTAGAGACTTCAGGTCAAATAAAGGATTCAATAATGTGCCATCTGTTTATCTTTTACTTCATTTGAGACTGTTCAGGTCAAATAAAGGATTCAATAATGTGCCATCTGTTTATCTTTTACTTCATTAGAGACTGTTCAGGTCAAATAAAGGATTCAATAATGTGCCATCTGTTTATCTTTTACTTCATTAGAGACTGTTCAGGTCAAATAAAGGATTCAATAATGTGCCATCTGTTTATCTTTTACTTCATTAGAGACTGTTCAGGTCAAATAAAGGATTCAATAATGTGCCATCTGTTTATCTTTTACTTCATTAGAGACTGTTCAGGTCAAATAAAGGATTCAATAATGTGCCATCTGTTTATCTTTTACTTCATTAGAGACTTCAGACTGTTCAAAATAAAGGATTCAATAATTACTTCATTAGAGACTGTTCAGTGCCATCTGTTTATCTTTTACTTCATTAGAGACTGTTCAGGTCAAATAAAGGATTCAATAATGTGCCATCTGTTTATCTTTTTCACTTCATTAGAGACTGTTCAGGTCAAATAAAGGATTCAATAATGTGCCATCTGTTTATCTTTTACTTCATTAGAGACTGTTCAGGTCAAATAAAGGATTCAATAATGTGCCATCTGTTTATCTTTTACTTCATTAGAGACTGTTCAGGTCAAATAAAGGATTCAATAATGTGCCATCTGTTTATCTTTTACTTCATTAGAGACTGTTCAGGTCAAATAAAGGATTCAATAATGTGCCATCTGTTTATCTTTTACTTCATTAGAGACTGTTCAGGTCAAATAAAGGATTCAATAATGTGCCATCTGTTTATCTTTTACTTCATTAGAGACTGTTCAGGTCAAATAAAGGATTCAATAATGTGCCATCTGTTTATCTTTTACTTCATTAGAGACTGTTCAGGTCAAATAAAGGATTCAATAATGTGCCATCTGTTTATCTTTTACTTCATTAGAGACTGTTCAGGTCAAATAAAGGATTCAATAATGTGCCATCTGTTTATCTTTTACTTCATTAGAGACTGTTCAGGTCAAATAAAGGATTCAATAATGTGCCATCTGTTTATCTTTTACTTCATTAGAGACTGTTCAGGTCAAATAAAGGATTCAATAATGTGCCATCTGTTTATCTTTTACTTCATTAGAGACTGTTCAGGTCAAATAAAGGATTCAATAATGTGCCATCTGTTTATCTTTTACTTCATTAGAGACTGTTCAGGTCAAATAAAGGATTCAATAATGTGCCATCTGTTTATCTTTTACTTCATTAGAGACTGTTCAGGTCAAATAAAGGATTCAATAATGTGCCATCTGTTTATCTTTTACTTCATTAGAGACTGTTCAGGTCAAATAAAGGATTCAATAATGTGCCATCTGTTTATCTTTTACTTCATTAGAGACTGTTCAGGTCAAATAAAGGATTCAATAATGTGCCATCTGTTTATCTTTTACTTCATTAGAGACTGTTCAGGTCAAATAAAGGATTCAATAATGTGCCATCTGTTTATCTTTTACTTCATTAGAGACTGTTCAGGTCAAATAAAGGATTCAATAATGTGCCATCTGTTTATCTTTTTCATTACTTCATTAGAGACTGTTTATCTTTTACTTCATTAGAGACTGTTCACAATAATGTCAAATAAAGGATTCAATAATGTGCCATCTGTTTATCTTTTACTTCATTAGAGACTGTTCAGGTCAAATAAAGGATTCAATAATGTGCCATCTGTTTATCTTTTACTTCATTAGAGACTGTTCAGGTCAAATAAAGGATTCAATAATGTGCCATCTGTTTATCTTTTACTTCATTAGAGACTGTTCAGGTCAAATAAAGTTCAATAATGTGCCATCTGTTTATCTTTTACTTCATTAGAGACTGTTCAGGTCAAATAAAATAAAGGATTCAATAATGTGCCATCTGTTTATCTTTTACTTCATTAGAGACTGTTTAAAGGATTCAATAATGTGCCATCTGTTTATCTTTTACTTCATTAGAGACTGTTCAGGTCAAATAAAGGATTCAATAATGTGCCATCTGTTTATCTTTTACTTCATTAGAGACTGTTCAGGTCAAATAAAGGATTCAATAATGTGCCATCTGTTTATCTTTTACTTCATTAGAGACTGTTCAGGTCAAATAAAGGATTCAATAATGTGCCATCTGTTTATCTTTTACTTCATTAGAGACTGTTCAGGTCAAATAAAGGATTCAATAATGTGCCATCTGTTTATCTTTTACTTCATTAGAGACTGTTCAGGTCAAATAAAGGATTCAATAATGTGCCATCTGTTTATCTTTTACTTCATTAGAGACTGTTCAGGTCAAATAAAGGATTCAATAATGTGCCATCTGTTTATCTTTTACTTCATTAGAGACTGTTCAGGTCAAATAAAGGATTCAATAATGTGCCATCTGTTTATCTTTTACTTCATTAGAGACTGTTCAGGTCAAATAAAGGATTCAATAATGTGCCATCTGTTTATCTTTTACTTCATTAGAGACTGTTCAGGTCAAATAAAGGATTCAATAATGTGCCATCTGTTTATCTTTTACTTCATTAGAGACTGTTCAGGTCAAATAAAGGATTCAATAATGTGCCATCTGTTTATCTTTTACTTCATTAGAGACTGTTCAGGTCAAATAAAGGATTCAATAATGTGCCATCTGTTTATCTTTTACTTCATTAGAGACTGTTCAGGTCAAATAAAGGATTCAATAATGTGCCATCTGTTTATCTTTTACTTCATTAGAGACTGTTCAGGTCAAATAAAGGATTCAATAATGTGCCATCTGTTTATCTTTTACTTCATTAGAGACTGTTCAGGTCAAATAAAGGATTCAATAATGTGCCATCTGTTTATCTTTTACTTCATTAGAGACTGTTCAGGTCAAATAAAGGATTCAATAATGTGCCATCTGTTTATCTTTTACTTCATTAGAGACTGTTCAGGTCAAATAAAGGATTCAATAATGTGCCATCTGTTTATCTTTTACTTCATTAGAGACTGTTCAGGTCAAATAAAGGATTCAATAATGTGCCATCTGTTTATCTTTTACTTCATTAGAGACTGTTCAGGTCAAATAAAGGATTCAATAATGTGCCATCTGTTTATCTTTTTCACTTCATTAGAGACTGTTCAGGTCAAATAAAGGATTCAATAATGTGCCATCTGTTTATCTTTTACTTCATTAGAGACTGTTCAGGTCAAATAAAGGATTCAATAATGTGCCATCTGTTTATCTTTTACTTCATTAGAGACTGTTCAGGTCAAATAAAGGATTCAATAATGTGCCATCTGTTTATCTTTTACTTCATTAGAGACTGTTCAGGTCAAATAAAGGATTCAATAATGTGCCATCTGTTTATCTTTTACTTCATTAGAGACTGTTCAGGTCAAATAAAGGATTCAATAATGTGCCATCTGTTTATCTTTTACTTCATTAGAGACTGTTCAGGTCAAATAAAGGATTCAATAATGTGCCATCTGTTTATCTTTTACTTCATTAGAGACTGTTCAGGTCAAATAAAGGATTCAATAATGTGCCATCTGTTTATCTTTTACTTCATTAGAGACTGTTCAGGTCAATAAATAATGGCCATTCAATAATGTGCCATCTGTTTATCTTTTACTTCATTAGAGACTGTTCAGGTCAAATAAAGGATTCAATAATGTGCCATCTGTTTATCTTTTACATCTGTTTAAAGGATCTCAATAATGTGCCATCTGTTTATCTTTTACTTCATTAGAGACTGTTCAGGTCAAATAAAGGATTCAATAATGTGCCATCTGTTTATCTTTTACTTCATTAGAGACTTTCAGGTCAGATCTGTTTATCTTTTACTTCATTAGAGACTGTTCAGGTCAAATAAAGGATTCAATAATGTGCCATCTGTTTATCTTTTACTTCATTAGAGACTGTTCAGGTCATATAAAGGATTCAATAATGTGCCATCTGTTTATCTTTTACTGATTTTTTTTTACTGTATCTCAAGCAGGCCTATAAATAAATACTGAGTTCATTTTATGTAAAAATATATAGTACCATTTTGTTCGTTACAACTTCCAAGTCTATTCGCAGATATGTATTGCAATGGAGATGGAGACGTGAACAAGTACATACCTGAAATATTCATCAATTAAAGTTGAAAAGGATTCCTGCAGTCCAGCCCCCATCAAGATACTTTTCTATCGATGTAATTAGCTGCCAAAGAGAAAAGTTGTATTCGTTTTTAAGTTGCAGTACATGGAACTGAATACTTTCATTTCGCTTGGGAGGTGAAATTGGGAAATTCTTTACATCAAATGAAATTAGGTAAAATAAGAACAATTTCGTTAAGTTATAGAAAAATTTCCCAAAAATTGCAAGAATTTAACCAAAAATTGAAGAAAATGTTCCTAATTTTGAAAAAAATATCCCAAAAATGAAGGAAATTTCCCAAATATTAAAGAAAATTTCCAGAAAATGATGGAAATTAAACCGAAAATTGAAGAACATTTCAGTGAAAAATCGAAGAAAATAAAGGAATTCCCAGAAATTGAAGAAAATTTCCCAAAAATCAAAGAAAATGAAGGAATTTTCTTGAGAATTTAAAAAACTTTCTAAAAAATTGAAAAAAATTGTTCGAAATTGAAGGAAAAAAGGATTAGGCTTACAACCCTTATACGGTCCTACAGTACAAAGCCTGCGTAGTCGGCATGAAATTCTTACTGTTTTGCAAGTAATATTTTGTTAAACATAATCAAATTGAAGTGTTTGCAACAATATCTACCTTCTTTTTTTAATACGTCTAATGGAAATATAAAGTTGTATTTATCAATGTTCAAGTCTCTGTCGCTCGACGTTTAGTCAACAGGCCTACATGAACTGAATGATCTTAACCCATGATCTCAACAAAAATAACAATCTGTCTCGACCTTAGTTCTACCAATGAAGTTTATTTTTCGCCGAACCCCTTTCCACGATTTTACGCAATTCCATTTGCATTTTTGAAGAAATTGTGAAAATTTTGTTAGTTTATTTTTTAAGCTTTGATATGCTAAAATGTAAAAGGTACACCTTGGCATATGGACACAATGATTACAATTTAGTTTTAATTTAAAATTTGTTTTGTTCCTTCAAACATATTCTAGTAATTCCACACTATATATATAAAATAAATCATTAAAACTTTCAACTGATTAAGTAGCCCAGTTAGTTACTGCTTCGTCTTTAGAGTGAGAGGTTATGAGTTTGAATCTCACCAGCCTTATTCTTATTTTTTCTCCCTTTGTTTCTCTCATTTGAATTTTCATTAATCGCGTAACAGTAAAATTTTCATGTAAGAGAATGTGATCAAGCTACTGTTTAAATCAAACAGAACAGGGGTAAAAATCTTGCATGAGCTAAATTTGACACGGTACCCGATAAAAAAAACTTGGTTCATGTCAAGTGCACAAAACACGTCCAGAATCATCTCGTTTTGTTGCCCTTTGCCATTGATAAATGACTTTAACATGTAGTTTGAGAATGTATAATACTGCATCCTCCAACTACACAATGCTGCGCAATTTGTTTAATATTTGCTTGGATAAAGAACAAGCAGAGATGCTATCAATACTAGTTGTGAAATTTCAATGGCGGCCACACACATTTTTCTTTTGCGATTTTCTTGCAACCAGTGGGGTTTTGTGCAGAAAAAATAATATTTTTTCAAATAAAATAATCCAAATAACATAATTAACGTAAGATCCGTTCCCCATGGCAGGACCACTTTAAGTTTAAAATTGATAAAATGTTAAACTAAAACTAAAATTGGCAATGGGCAACAGTGCTAGGATAAGTTACTGTAGCCCAACATTAGGACCAAAATAAAACATGTTTCCGGTTGCTGTCTTACACTCAGTGTAGTAACACAACAGTTGTTGCCCAGCCTACTGACACTGTTATGGTTAAAATAAACAACAAACAACATGAACATGCTTGTGGTACAAAACAGTACACAAAGTTCTCACACTTGCATGTTGAACTTGAAGAAAGTTGTAAGTATGAAAAACAGTTAAAATACATGTCAAGTGATAGGCCTAGTAGGCCTTAGAAGGTGCCTACTCCTTGTTGTAGTACCGTCGGACTGATGCCAGCCGTGGTAGTATGCTGCCGTTTAGTGATGGAAAAGTGTTTTTTTTTTTTTTTTTTTTTAAAGGTGTAGGCCTAGGCCTAGGCTTCAGATTCTACTACTTAGTAATTAGTATTAGTTTTACAAATACTATCATTATTATTTTTTTATTATTTAGATTTTTTTTTTTAAACATAGGAATTGCAGGCAATCTACATGTTATAACAACCCCCGTACGGCACTCACTGTCAACTCGTACTGAGGGATGTGTACTATGATATTGATGACTAGGCCTAGGCCCTAGGCTAGGCCTATAGCAATAGAGAGTTCCCACATCAGACATGCGAAGACTATCAAGTATACTATCCTAGCAATTTCAATAACCGTACAAATATCAATATCATTATTGCATGTAAGAACAGTTGAGAGCTAGGTCATCGTTTACCTTTTAATATTGTTCCAATTGCTCACATTGATCTCAATCAAGATCTCAAGAAAAATAACAATCTGTCTCGACCTTGGTTTTACCACTGGTACTCTACGTACCTACCGGTGTAACGCACTGGTAGTACTACTAGTACTAGGCCTAAGTGTTTATTTTTCGCGGAACCTCTTTCCATGGTGGCATCCAACTAATCTCTTAAAGTTGTATTGTCATAATTTTCAAAATCAAATCATAGAAGAATACTCATAGCCGGCTCCGTGGACTTTCATGAAGTATAATTATGATGAAAGATTTTCAAGAGATAATAAATTATCCATATCCAAGCCCCCTCGATACCCCTGGCTCGGTTATACGGAGTGTTTAAAAAAATAATACAATTAAATCTCCTCGATACGGTACCCCCTGTTTTGGTTCCATTGCTTCGCGGAATGAGAAGAAATTATGTTGAGGAATACTTTATAAGTAGGCTTTCCCTGGTGTGGCTCCGAGTTTTTTAATAGAAACATCCAAAGGCCCATTCATGATAATCCTATGAATTTACCACGAAGTGGCTCCGCGGCTCCACGCTTGCGATGAAATCTTTCATAATTTCATGAATGCATTCTGGAGCAGCTCCGGTGGCTCCACGCTTACCACCGGAATTTTTATTTTAAGAACGACCCACAGTTCAATTGGGCATATACCAATAGCGTTTCCTTTAAGGATTTGTTGATATTGTTTCGTAAAATTTTGAGCGTGGAGCCGGTTCCACAGAGTTGCGGGGTATTCTGCAATTAAAATTTGTTTTATAATTATTTTTCATTATAGGCCTACAGGAATTTTCTAGAAAGTGTTAATGTTACAAGAATTATTATTAAGATCAACATAGTATAGCAATCTACTACAACTGCGGGTAAAATCCTAAATGTTTCTAGCACTTGGTCAACCCAGCATGACATGGATAGTCTTGATGGATTATTAATCTGTCAGATACGCAGCTGAGAATGAAAAATGTTCGTTTGTTCAATCAAGGGCGTAGGAAGCGGGAAGGGGGCTCTATACCCCCAGTCAAAATTTGAGGGGGCTAAACTATGCTTTAGCCCCCTCACTTCTCATATACGAAAACCCCCTTATAAGACTTATTCATACCCACTTTAAATAATATAATTTTATAGGATATTGTCATATGTTCTAATTTCTTCGATTATGTTGATAAAAAAGGTAATGTAATTTCGATGGAGACTTTATTACTTCTTAGCACCCTCATAATCATTTTGAGCTGATCGAAGCTGTATTAAACATAACATGTGCGTGCTACCGCAGACTCTGAGTGAGAGCAGAAGAAACAAAAAATTCCCAGGAGTGTTTAGGGCAATTTGCGTTTATTCCGTTGAAAATTAGACAGTGATTTAGAAGGATTTTCAACTGATATCAATACAAATTGTGCTAAACACTCCTGGGAAGAAAAAGAATTACGCGTGCGGGAATCTGTGACACCTAATGTGTTTGTACCGTTGAACGTACATAACAATTTGAAATTATACGTACCGTTGTACGTGCACGCATGTCTTCTGCCGGCAAGTCTGTTAGAGTTAAAAAAGAAGAATCTTTGGAAAAAAAGAGAAAAAATTCCCAAAGCGCCAAACATGTCCAAGAAACCATGCCAAAAACGAGGCTTCTGGGTGGGTATGGGGGTCGAGGTCCTTGGAGAAATAAAGTTTCAGCCCCCACCCCCCCCCTCCCCCCAAGTCTGTTAAAGTAAAAAAATGTTCCTACGCCACTGTGTTCAATAATGCTCCATAGATGACAACATATCTAAAATGTCTTTCTTTCTTTCTAAAAACTTCCCCCTCCTTCTCCCCCCCTCCTGCCCGGCCTGGTATATTATTCTCTTATCTTTTGAAATAGCTCGATATTACTTACCATTTAAGCGACCTAAAGACACGAGAATTGGCTTAATGGTAACGGCCCATTTTAACGACATCAACAACAAAACTCTTATCTACATATCTTATCTTCTATTTCCCGATATTTCGGTTAACAATTTTAAATGGCATTTAGATAATTTTTCTTCAGATATCACGTGCCTATCAGTGTAGAGTGTGGAGTATTCTTAAAGCGTCCGTGTATAATGACATCCTTGCTAAACCGTAATCTTAAAGCGCTTGCGAGTTGAATAATGACATCTCTGCTAAACCGTAATCTAAAGCGCCCGCGTATAGTTAAATAATAACATCCCTGCTAAACCGTCATCTTAAAGCGACCACGTATATCGTTGAATAATGACATCCCTGCTAAACCGTAATCTAATTAAAGTACCAGCGTATAGTTGAAAATAACATCCCTGCTAAACCGTAATCCAAAGCGCCCGCGTATAGTTGAATAATGACATCCCTGCTAAACCGTAATCTTAAAGCGCTCGCGAGTAGTTGAATAATGACATCCCTGCTAAACCGTAATCTTAAAGTGCTCGCGTATAGTT